>JAQQZT010000005.1:22662795-22699839 GCA_030068275.1 Clarias platycephalus
ATTTTCTCTGTGTGTGTGTGTGTGTGTGTGTGTGTGTGTGTGTGTGTGTGTGTGTGTGTGTGTGTGTGTGTGTGTGTCAGCATGACATCTCATCAATATGATAAATGAGCACTGTAATTTCAGATGATTTGAGACAGAGATTGAGAGAGAGAGATTGAGACAGAGATTGAGAGAGAGAGAGAGAGAGAGAGAGAGAGAGAGAGAGACTTAATAGTGATTCTCATCCATGAGCAGGAGACAGAGATGTCAGGATGGAGATAAAGATGGCTGAGAGATGGGGAGATACCCATCATCAGGTGTTTATCCGCACATGTGTGTGTGTATCTCTTACTGTGTCTCTTTCTGTCTCCCACCACTTTTGTCAAGCTATTTATTGCCCCAATTTGTCTGTCCATCCTTTTATCCATGTGTCTTTTTTCTTTCTATCTGTCCATCCCTGTCTCTCTGTCTACCCATAGGTCTCACTCCTGCTCTTTTTCTCGCCTACCTTTTCTATCTATCTGTTTATCTCCCTCTATTCTGTCCGCCCACTGATCTTTGTAAGTCTTTCTCCCTCCGTCCTTATTCTCTTCCTGTCTCTTAGTCAGTCCTTTCGTCTGTCCCTTTTTGTTTGACCATTCATCTGTGCATCTTTCTATCTGTCCATCTTGTCTTTCTGTCTGTATTTCTATCCCAGTCTCTCTGTCTGACTGTCCACCCGGTTTAGCTTTGCCTTTTCTGTCTTTCTGACTGTCTGTCCACCTGTCCATCCATCTTCTCATTCCTTGTTCTCTCTTTTAGTCTGTTTGTCCATGCATCTGTCATTTTGTCTATCTTTCCATTTGGATGTCTGTCTTCACCTCCGTTCACCTCTGTTTCTTCTCCCTCTTTCTACCTACATATACATCTGTCTGTCTACCTGGCGTTTAATCTGTCTATCTATTCCTCTCTATTTATGTCCATCTGTCTCTCCATCCATCAGCCTTCCTGCTCTTTTCCGCCATTGCCCTTGAGTCATAGACGTTTTCGGGCAGAGGATAAAGGGATAAAGAAGACACGATTAGGGCTAGAGGGAATACATGGCAAAAGGATCACGAGAAGACATTACAGGGAAAGAAGGAAAGACATGATGGGGAATGAAGATGTTGTGAGTGGATGGAGATATTGTGTAGAAGGCATGAGGTGCGGGCATGAGAGAAAATTGCGATGTGAAGGAGGTATGAAGAGAAGGCGTGATGGATGGAGGAGAGATGGCAGGAATTCAGCATTTCAATCAGGACGGCTGGAGCAGAGACGAAACGCAACATGACTCGTGGTCTTAAATGAAAATCGCTTTCCGTTTCCTGATGGGGGGAAAAATGAATGCTGCAGGAGAAAACAGATATAAGGGAAAAAAGTCATTTCTGGAGGTGATTACCTCTGAAAACACACACATGAGAGCGAGAGAGAGAGCGAGAGAGAGAGACGGAATCTGAAGGAATCTGTCACCTTAAGATGGTGCATGTTTGAGTCCAACACCAACGGGATTATAAAGAAAGGCACAGACCACAATAACAAAGCTGCTTCTTTAACCACACACACAAACATGACAGCGAAGCGTTTTTGATTGTTTTCCTGTAACAGCACACCCTGAAGTGAAATCCTGATCCAATTACAGGCACACACAATGTCGCTGACGAACAGCGAGTCCTACTCATGCCATCTCGTTTCACTCTAGCCAGAATAAGCTGTTTTCTTCAACTCAATTCTCTAAGTTAATAGGCATTTCAGTGAGTCTCCATGCTAATTCTGTTTGGACGTGCTACTGGCTGCAGTGTGAGAGAGGATGTGAAGCAAAAAAAAAAAAAAACGTCAAGCTGTCTGTGGATGTCTCCCCCTGAGGACACACTCGACAGCTTCTCTGCAATCAGGTCGGTGATCAATGAGTTCCAATAAAAGAAGTCTGCTCTCTGCGCCGTTCCCTTATGGCTGGAATCCATGCTAACGTTTTACAAGTTAATAATGGAATAATAGAGCTGATTTCTGACAAAACATTGCTGGAGGCATGAGAAGGGTAGGACGGCATACTGGAATGCTGCCAAAAGGGACAGCGGCCCCCTGTATGGATCACTAGCTTTTGATGAAGAGCTTTCTTTGATGCTGGATGTACTTACTATTCACACTATTAGAAGTCCGACCCATTTAGAGCAAGGGCCCCTCCCATTTTGAGTGAATGGGAGGGGCCCTCTTATCTTGTGTTATGCTCCTCCAATTTGGTGTTAAGTTCCACCTGTTTTGAATAAAGTCCCTCCAATTTAAAGGTAAGTACTTTCCATTTGCACTTAAGCCACTCCCATTTTCTAGTTAAGTCCCTCCCACTAGCAGTTACGCCCCTCCTAATTCGAGTTAAGTCACTAATTTGAGGTCCTACCCATTTAAGGTGAGGTCCCTCCCATTTTGACCTAAGCCCCTCCCATTTGGAGTTAAGCCCTGCCATTTGGAGTTAAATCGTTCGTATTTGTCATTAAGCTCATTATATTTTCCATTTAAACTTAACATCCTCGCACTTGGTATTTCCTTTCATTTGTAATTAATTCCTTTGTGTTTGGAGTACACTACTACTCAAAAAGAAAAAAAACAATCTTTTTTTTTGTGATTTAGTTATTTATTGAGTTATTTTCTATATTCTACACATAAATAACACATATGGAAATAGGTAATTATGTAATAACAACAACAGCAGTCAGTTGTTATTTTAAGACACAGAGGTCAGCCTTTCTGGAATAGTTCTTGCAAGAACAGTATTGTCAAGTGCATTTGCAAAACTCGTCAAGCACTATGATTTAATTGGCTCTCAAGAAAGCAACACCAAAATGAACTTACTCTTCATTTAGAGTTACCAGCCTCAAAAATCACCAATTAACCACACTTCAGGTTAGAGCCGTTATGAAGGCTTTACAGATGATGAGTAGCAGATACATCTCAACATCAACCGTTCAAAGGAGATTATTGCAGATTTTGAATGCTTTCAGCTTTGTTTTACAATGTAGAAAGAAATAAAACCCTAACCTCAGAAACGACCATGGGGTTAGAAAGTGATCCCAAACTAGTGTACTGTAAGTTCCTTCATTTATAGACTTAAGAGTCAAGAACCTCAGATTGAGACTTATGTCCCTCCCGTATAAAGCTACAGTGCATTCTGTATGGAGTCCATCGCATTAGGAGGTTAAATTCCACCAACCCTCCTATTTGTAATGTACCTACTCCCATTTGGAGTAAAGTCCCTTCCAAGTCACCTTGGTCCAGCCTGTATTCTTTTGGACCACAACCATACTGTGTTAATGACTTTTTTTTTTCTCCATTTGTTTGTTTTGCATTTGCTTGTGATATGAAGCATTTGCACTTATTTGAACAGTTATTCATCTGGCAATATTATACCTCGGAATATGGACTGTTAGAAACTGTGGAATAACTCTGATGAGTCGGTGCCCTGGCGAGATTAGCCGTGCTAGCAGAAACATGGAAAGCTGTTTAGAGCCATTTATATAATAGTGTCATTTGGTAATAATAGCCCTTATTCTGAGAACCGATGACTCAAGTTCTGAGAAAATATACCAGAGTGAGAAATGTTTGGGAGGAAATTCATGTGTATTTATCACTCATGCAGCGAGAAATCGATGTTCAGTGTGATGGTGGAAGAACTTTTGCTAATGCTAATATTCAGTTAGAGACAGAATAGAGAATCATGGCCATAAAAAAGTCATAAAAGTCGACATAAAGCTCGCCGTAGCCTGAAGACTCGCATTAGCTCAGCTCTAGCTGTGGAATGTGATTTCTGACTCTGAGTGTTAAATTTTTTGAGGATTATGAATGTGTACATCATAGACAGTTTAAAAACTTTTAAAGTCGGATAGAACAAGGAAGTTTTTTTTTCTACATGGGCCAAGTAATATATTTATAATACGATGGAAAATTAAACTGCGGTAATGTAGAGGCGCTCAGTGGGGACATTCTATGCAGAATACTGATTTAAAGGAGTGAAAATATTACGTTTGGTAAATTTAATGGATTAAAAAAAAAAAATCAATTTCTGCCTCTGTTTAAATTAAATTGCAGAAAAGAAGAAAAAGAATACAAAAGTGTCTGATTATGATTAGACTTTGCTATGGCCCTAATGAACATGTGATTTCACTGTAACGTGATTCGAAGTTGCTGATTGGTCGCATGTTGTAAACTCCCTTGTCTAATTCTCTATTAAGAAAGTTCCACACTTTAATCCTAGTTTATAAGTAAGGAATAACACACAGCTGGGCTGTTAGAGAAAAATAATTAAAAAATAGGACAGAGTGATGAAACAGAGTTAATATTTCCCAGTGGAAGCCAGTCTAAAGTAACTAATTACATTACAAAATGACTGTCATTAAAAAGTAATCAGTTACATTACAGCATTACATTCTGATAAAAGTAACTAGTTCGAGTACTTTTCCATTGCAGATGAAAGTGAGTCATGCATGTTGCTTTAGTCAAGACCTTTATAATTATTCTACCATCATCACTCAGCGAAGTTTGGCCCATAATCTGTTAACTACCTATACCCCTATCTCACCTACGGGTCCGTAAGTACGGTTCATCATGATTCACCGCGAGTTTTGGTGCTGTGATTAGGTTTCCATCTTTCCGCGCGTCGGTCCTCGTATAGTCAAACCGCATAGGTGACATAGGGGTATAACAGCAGGAATAACAAAGGCAGGCGGGTTATCGGGGGCGGGGCTTGTAGGACGCTTTCACACACACACACACACACACACACTAAGGGATTGGGAATGACTGCTGTCTGGCTCACGAATTACATAAATTGTCTAAATAACGGATTACATTTTAACTTTAGTACTTAAATGAGTTAAATTACTCGTTACACCAAAAAAGTAATCCAAGTACTCTAACGCTTCTAAGTACTCTTACTTTGTAACGCATTACACCCAACACTGGTGGAAGCTGATTATTTTCTCATTACAGTGCACAAGGAAGTGTGTTATTCCTTTCACACCACAGTGATTTGTAATTTTACAATTTTGAATGTATTAATAAACAATACCTCACAATAATTTTTAACCTTTTACAGTTACGCTATTGTTGTGTAAGGTCCACAAGTCGCCAGCTCCTTTTTGTCTAAAACCTAAAGTAACAGCTTTTACCTCTGACTGTTACAAAGCCCTGATAGTGGAGACTCCTTCCATTCATGGCACATAAACATCTCACTTAATATCAACAGTTACATTTGTTACAACAGTTGTTTTTAATCCGGTTTGTGAAGTGTTTGCTGTGGATGAGCTGTTATAATGGAAACAATAATGTATTAGTACGAGTGCTTTAATATAAACCTGTAATATACAGCATGTTAAAGGCAGAGAAGATCGTTGGAATGTGCAATTGTATCAAATTATGAAAACAAATGTCACATTTAACGCCTTAAAACCAACGGGGGCACCAGTGATCCCCTTTGCATATCTCCATTTAAGTGCCAATGGAATACTAACATAAAAACATAGCACAATAATTCTTTTTTTGGATACAAAATCAGAGACTTTGAAAATGGATAGCAAACCTCCAACATGCTCCTGTGCACCTGCTTCCCCCCGGAACGCATGTGCACAAATTGCATGAATATGTGTCTCTAACAAAAATGGTAAACCGCATTTCACGCATGATCTGTAGATTTAACATGTTCTACAGTGCATGCCATAGAGATTTAAATAGTGTGGTTTTGGTGTTTTGTTTGAGGTTGACATTTGTAGCACATCTCTACTTAGGAAAAATGTGTAAACACACATATTGTATAAATATAGAGCATGAGTAAGTAAGTGATATACTGTATATACCTTAGAGTCGTGTGTACGCATATTAAATATACAGTGCCTTGCAAAAGTGTTCATACGCCCTGAACTTTTCCACATTTTGGCCACAAACAGAAATGTATTTTACTGGGATTTTATGTAATAGACCAACACAAAGTAGCAGATAATTGTTAAGTGGAGGAAAAATGAAAAATTGTTTTCAATTTGTAAGATTGAGTAATTTCGATTAAAATTTTGATTGATTAAAACATTAATTTATCTTACAAATAAAAATCTAAAAAGTGGCGTGCATCAGCCGCGCTTTACTCTGATACCCTTTAACTAAAATCCAGTCGAACCTTCAGAAGTCACCTAGTTAGTAAATAGAGTCTACCTGTGTGTATTTTAACCTCATATCAATAAAAACAGCTGTTCTGTGAAGCCCTCAGAGGTTTGTTAGAAAACATTAGTGAACAAACAGCATCATGAAGCACAAGGAACAACCCAGTCAGGTCAGGGATAAAGTTGTGAAGAGATTAAAAGCATTTTTATATATTTTTAGGTTATTTAAAAAAAATATCCCAAACTTATTTGAACATCTTACGGAGCACTGAACAATCCACCATCTCCTGAAAATGAAAAGACAATGGAACACTGCAAACCTACCAAAATCATGGCCGTCCACCTGAACTGGCACGGTTAGCATTAATTAGAGAAGCAACAAAAAGGCCCATGGTCATGTTGTGGGGATGCTTTTCTTCAGCAGGGACAGGGAAGCTGGTCAGAGTTGAGGGGAGATGAGTTTTAAGATTGCCTTTGTATTTGGCACTAAAAATGATTTTAGCGCCAAATACAGAATAACCTCAAAAGAAAACCTGTCACAGTCTGCAAAAGACTTGGGGCGGAGGTTTACTGTACGTTCCAGCAGGACAATGACCATAAAAATACAGCCAGAGTTACAGTACAGTGTACAGTGGAATGCTTTAGGTCAAAGCATATTCATTTGTTAAAATGGCCCAGTCAAAGTCAAGACCTACATCCAGTTGAGAATCTGTGCCAAGACTTGAAAATTGCTGTTCACAGATGCTTTCCATCCAATTTGACTGAGCTTGAGCTATTTTGCAAAGAAGAATGGGCAAAAATTTCACTCTTTGAATGTGCAAAGTAGGTAGAGACATACAGAAGTACCTCAAAAGACTTGCAGCCGCAATTATACAATACAACATTGGGGGCTGAAAACAAATGCACATCAAACCTTCAAAAATAATTTTCCTTACACTTCAAGTTATATGAATACTTTTACAAGGCACTGTATACAGTATACGTATATATGTTGTTGTTAGTCTTTCGCCTGCTCCCGTTGAGGGGTCGCCAGTAAACATCTTTTTTTAATTTAGTAAATTTGAATTTTAATGAATGCCCTATATAAATGGTTAAACAAAGAAAAAAAAAAGAAATACACAAAATACAGTATATATAATCTGAAATAATAATAACTGCATGCAATTCATTCAGAATCTAAATGAGAAAAAGAAGAAAAAATTGTATCTGCAAATGCAAACCATGTGAAAATTATGCAAATTATGAAAAATATTTTTTAACTGATTAAATGATCAAAATGTTTTAAGCAACACTACAAACAGTCAAGGCACATATATGTTTCACTTTTATAATAAAGTTATTATTTCATGTATATTTTAAATTCAAATCATGAATTATTTCTCCGCCATAAACACAAAGGAGAGTCTCGATATCTGTGAGAATTCGTCATATCTAAATCCACCACAGAGAGAAAAGCAATTTATTCCCCTCGGAGAAGGCAAATAAAGTAATCAAATGTTTTCTAAGAGAGTGTGTGTGACAGAGAGAGGCAGAAAGTGGAGATGAAGGATGAGGATATGAAGGCAGATGTGAAACTCTCCACGGAGGAATGAAGTGAAAGATTTAATCGAAGCGACAGAGAAAGAGAGAGGCAGAGAAAGAGTAGTTACATGCATCTCATAGGAGAAGGGGAATAAAGACAGAGGGAGGAAGTGCGCTTCTGAAGCACACTTGGGAGGCTGCAGGCGTCAGATAAAGGTGGCTAAACTGATGAAGACAATTACCGTCCCTTCCATCACTGTGCTTTATGGCTTTATAGCTTTAATTGGCTCCTATTGATTTATTTCGGTTTTATTCCCTGCGCAGTTCTGTCTCAATACATCAGTGGCACACAGGCTCCTAACTTTAGGAAACTTTTTAATGTACATTTATTATTAGTCCCCGCTACGGCGCTCATTAGTGTTGCCTCGTTAGTCATTATTACCCACTTTATTAATGGAATTAAAAAATAAATTGTTCCCTATTTACTCCCTAGTGCACTATTCCAAGCACCGTAGACTAACAGGGTCACAATATCTATAATATACCATAAGATGGATTAGTTTTCTGTAGCACTACGTCCCGAAGTGTTTTATATCGCTTATGCAACAAAAGCAATTAAAAATAGACGTTGAGAAGCCAAAAACAAACAAAGGTATGAATTAGCTTTTCGCTTTAGCATTAGCAAGCACGAACCAATAGACCTAGAGTAAGATAGCATACCATTACAATTACATCATTTGAAGTATAAAAAGACAATAAAAGTTACAACAAAAGCTGCGTCCCATTCCGAAGAGTGCTCCCTACTCCCTGCTCCGTGTGCAGGGAATATAGGTGAAGGGAACTTCCCTAGACACAATTCCACCATTCGGAGCACCCTGTAACCAGCCAGCATAGACCAGCATAGATGTCACTTCCTCTGTGCGTTACCATGGTAGCATTAGCACCTCAGATACCTGTCGCTGCCGCTGTGAAAATTTCACACTACAGACATTAAGTATTGAATATTTATTTCAGATGAATAACCGAGGTATTTTTTATAACAATCATCTAAAGTGTTAACTTTATTGTATTCTTTATGCTTGCAGTATAATCATGTTAAATTGCATCATAGAGGATAGCGATGGTAACACCTGGCTAGTTAACCGCAAGTAATGAAAGGTGCTAACAAGCTGCTTGCTATTCATTTAATTAAAGTCATTATCATGACATCTTTCTTTCTTTAGATTCAGTAAATTAATAATGTCTCAGTTATAATTTTTTTAGCTGCATGAAAAAAACAAGCACATTTCAGATTTTCTTTTCTTATTTCAAGGCATATTGCCAATCGCTACAGCACTGCATATTAAATGATTTATCTTAGCATCTGAAAAAAAAACCCGGCTCCCTAGAAATAAAACTACAAACACGATTTTGTTGATGTTTAAAATTTGATGGCTACAGAAGAGACATCTTGTGGAAAAAATGTAATAAATTGCTCGAAAACAGTTTATCTCCTGTAATGCCTGCAAGGTTTCATGAACTTTTAAAGCATCTGAACACAACCAGAGTTATACATTTATTTTTCCATTATAATTTATACTTTCGTTCTGGTAAAAAAAAAAAAAAAAAAGGTAGGAAATATGGACTATACTTGACCATTCATGTTATCACCTGCTTCGACTTCAAGTACTGTTTATCAGTTAGTCAGAACAAAAATCTGTTTCTTTGTGGTGTACTGTACTCGTAACTTTGTTTGTAAAATACATTTTAACTCATGCGCTTAGCTCTTGTACTTAAAAAAACTAGTAACTAGTAAAAAATAAATAAATAAATAAATAATAAAAAAAAAAAAATATATATATATATATATATATATGCTCATTTTGAGAGGTCTTCATTTTTGCAACGTCGTTCCCATATTCTGGTAGTGCCTGTTATAAAAGTAATGATAACCCTCTACCTGACATATCTGAAAACCGAATGACAACAGTTTCACATAATGTTTAAGGTGCTTTGAACATATCCTGTATAGACCTGTGTCAGTTCTTGTGGCTATTTTTGGTTAAAATTCTTTAAATAAAGGAACTTGTGATATAAGACACATGGTGTATTTATAAGTGTGGAATGTTGTATTCCTCAGGTGATGATGCAGGAAATTGCAGGCCATACCCCGTTGGTGCAGGCAGGACTTGAAGCAGGACAGAACTTGGTAAGGGGCAGGCACTTTGCCTCCCAGGAGATCAGTGCAAGACTGGCTGAACTAAAGGAACTCTTTGACACTTTGATGAAGGAATCTGAGAATAAAGGCCACCTGCTGAGAGAAGCATTGAAAATCCAGACCTTTTTGTCAGAGGTGTGAAATCAGTTTTTCCAGGTTATGTTGTTAATGCAGTAACATTTAGTCTCATCCATAAATTATTTGTTTAGATATTACTGTTAATTTAAAGAAGACCTTACAATAAGATTTAAGAATATGAATTAAAAAAATACAGTTTCATTTGTTAAAAGTTACTACATAATATCTTACTATTGTAGATAATAATTAATAATGATATTTTACTCATGACACCTTGCATTGCCAAGTCTTGAAATTTAATTGGAACAGTTGAAAATAAATACTGGTGGCACAGTGGCTTAGTGGTTAGTACTGACGCCTTGTGCCTCCATTGCCTGGGTTTGATTCCTGCCTCCGGTCTGTGTACATGGAGTTTGCATGTTCATGCTTGGTGACTTTCCTCTGGGTGCTCCGGTTAGATATTTATTTATTTAAGGTTGTCTTAGACTCTATGTTTTTCCAAAGGTTTCGGAGATCGAGCTTTGGATAAAGGAGTTGAAACCAATACTAGAATCCAGAGACTATGGGAAAAGTGAGGAGGCCACAGAGACACTCCTCAGAAAGTTAGATGCAGTGGACCTGGAGTTAGTCAACAACCATGAGAAAGTCAAGTCCCTGCAGGATACTGGGACTGAAATTGAGAAGTGTGGCCATCCCAACAGGTACAGACATTACATCCATTAGACTGGTTAAACTGATTGTAATGTTATTTTCCTGTTTCATAACACCATGGCACTGAACATATACAGTAACTTAGTTTGGAGTTGCATTTTACTGCGAAGCAAAATAATCATATAGGAGAAATATCCATGGTTGAGGGTTCGATTCCTACTACAGGCCTGTGTGAGTTAAGTTTGAATTTCCCTGTGCTTGGTGGGTTTCTTCCGGGTGCTCCGGTTTCCCCCCACAGTCCAAAGACTTGCACATTAGGCCCAAATTGCTCGTAGTGTGTGTGACCTGTGATGGATTGGAACCCTGTCCAGGGTGTAACCTCCCTTGTGGCCAAAGTCTTTTGGGATAAAGTCTCTAGGTGCATGTGACCCTGTAGAGGATAAGAGGTATAAAATATGAAGATGAACAATAGATCTGTTAAATATTACTAATGCAACAGCAGATCCCCTCTGCTGTATATCTCCCTAAGCAATCTAAACTGATTGAATTCATATTTATAACACAAAATAAGTTTATTAAATTCAATTGAGGACACTTTTATTTGAATGGTGCTTTTTACAATGGTTATTGCCACAAAGCAGCTTCACAGAAAATTAAGGAAATGTGTATGAAATGTGAGAAAATGTGTATGAATCAAAATGATAAGATTGTGCCTGATGAGAAAGCCGAGGGTGAAGGTATTTTTATTAAAAATATGAACATGCTAAATATGTTTAATTCCAGCCATTTGGTGAGCAAGAGTGTCACAAACATGGAAAAGCAGTATGCAAATCTGCTGCAGCTTTCTTCAGACTATCGTGAAGCATTGGAGGAACAGTACAATTTCTATGTGTTTGAGAGAGAGACCAGAGACCTCAGAAGCTGGCTCATTTCTCACAAGACCCTCGCAGAGTCAAATGATTTTGGCCAGGATCTTGAAGATGTGGAGGTACCTCTGCTTATTATTTACATTTTAATTTATAAAATGTCACAAAAGTAGTCACCAGGGAATTGAGCTTATGACACACACTTGTACTAACTTGTGTATCTCAGTACATTGACTGAAGTCCTACCTGCTAGTGATTCTCTTTGTTTATTTTTACCAGACGCTGCAGAAGAAATTTGCAGATTTCACAGGTGAAGTCAATAATCTGGGTCAGAACAAACTGAATGCAGTTCAAAAGCTGAAACCGCAAGTGAAATCGCCAGAAGCTCAGCAGAAAGAGAAAGCACTACTAAATTTATGGGAAGAATTACAAAAGGCTATGGAGACACGAGCAGAGGTAATTGGCCAATTCATTTCTGAAAGGTTGTGAATACGATTGTAATGCTTAGGTTTTCTATTTTTTAATGAATTGATAAGTACGGACCTCATTTAGCCAGCAAGTCATGTGTAAAAGGGTTCTGACCAGGTTATCACATGTATGGATTTTTTGATGGCTTGGGTGTTTTCCAAGACTCAAATTGTTAAAACTGGTTGTGAAAACACGAGGAATCATTTTCACACATGAATTGAGCCCCACATTACATGCCGTAATCAAAGCTAAAGGCGGTCAAATGAAATATTAAAGTGTGTAACTATTTTTGACACTGAGGGCATGATTTAGCTCATAGCTGATTAGTTTATGAATTAGGCCACAGCTGCTGGCCCTGATGGCATCACAGTCCAGGTTATCAGGGCCTATACAGAGCAATTGGCTACACAATTAAAAAATGATCTGTACAAAAAAAAAAAAAAAATGTAATGTACAAGGTTGCCTCTTAAAATGTATTATTGCCCACAGGGTTTACAATCAGCACGTGAGGTTCACCAGTTTGACCATGACTTGGACGAGCTGAAGAGCTGGATAAGTGAGAAGGAAATTATGTTGGACTCAGAGGACAGGGAAAATGACCTGGTCAGTGTTCAAACTCTTATTCGGCAGCATGAAGGCCTTGAGGTACTAGTAGTGTTACCTAGGGAAAACTATATCCTATACCAGGTTCTATATTAGTGAAATTGTGATGTGGGCAAATAATCCACTTTCTTGTCTCTAGAGGGATTTACTGGTAATAGAAGAGGATATGCGGCGCAGAAAAGAAGAGGGCAGGGCTCTGGTTAGACGATGTCCCCAGGTGAGGGAAAGTCTGTCTGAGAGGACTCAGGAGCTGGAGGATAAATGGGATAGCCTCCTGGAGAAAGCCAGACAGTGCAAACACAGACTGCAGCAGGTCATGGCTGTGCAGAGATATCTTACTGATTGGAGGGAACTCATGTAAGTCATTCTCCTTTTAATTATTTTTATATTGTCATGGCATGACTTTGTACCTGTCAAATACTTTCACTTCGACAGGGCGTGGCTTAGGGAGTCACTTTCTCTAGTGATAGGGGAGGGACTCAGAAGTGAGGTCAAAGACTTGGCGCAGTTAATTAAACGCCATGAGGAGTACCATACCCAGATTGAAAATCAACTTGACAAATCAGAAATGGTGAAGAATGAAGGGAGACGTCTAATACAGGAAGGAAACTTCATGAATGAAGAGGTGTGGTTATAAATATAACAAAAATAAACAGAGTACTTTTGCATTAATACCATTGGAAAGAATGGTAAAAATGTCCCAAATAATGTCTCTTTTAAACAATGCACCATGACAGACGACGATTACAGACCTATTAAAATGGACCTATATCCATGTACGTGTGTATTTGTTTTACTGAACTGTTGATACAGTTGGAGGAGCGACTAGCAGAGCTGCAAGATCTGGAAGTCCTGGTTCTGCACGGGTGGGCTGAAAGGAGAGATCTCTATCAGAAGGAACTGCAGTTGCAGCAGTTGCAGAGAGAGTTGGAGCAAGCTGAACATTGGCTAAACACATATGAGAATGTGCTCACCACCCCGGACTATGGGGTAAGGATGCTTTTATATACATTGCTAAACACAAAATTATTTGTAAGGGATCAGACTGCTGAAAGATTTTGTTGCTGACTAAATGAATGTTAAATCTTATAAAAATCAATCATAAAAATCTAAAAAATCAACTGCTTTGTTTTTCAGGACTCTGTTTCAGATGTTTTAGAACTAATGAAAGAACAGGAAGATCTAGAAGCAATGATCCAAGCTCAGAGTGACCGCTTTAACACCTTACATAACAGGAAAACTCAGGTAAAATGCCACAAAACCTGATCAGGTGTACTGTGTTATGATTCCAAATTCGCTGCGTTAAGAAGAATAGATTTATTAATTTTATTTATTCAGCTTTAGACTTGTTGTGGATCCAGAAACTATCTTAGGAACACTGGGTGTAAGGTGGAAATACAACCTTTATGGGATACCAGTCTGCAAAGCTATATGCATTCAGACCACCACACACTCCTAGCAGCAAAATAGTAGCTAATTAACCTACTGTTATCTGCTGTACTATTTGGGAGGTGGGACGAACCTGGAGATTCCACATGGACACATGTAAAACTCATCCATGTACAGTATATCCTATCCATTGTGCTTCGGTGCCAAGAAGGAATTATGTCCTGCAGGCATGAGACGATACGTTAAAGCCACAATATCAAACAGATCATGGCATAAACAGGCTGCACAAGATGACTGACACAAATAAAATTAATATTTACATATAGAATAGAATTGAATAGAATTAATTTAATGATTCATTATCAAATTGTACCACTATAATATCAGCATGTTGTGAAAAGTAGATTAGGATTTATCATATACAAGCTTTTTAATTTTCCACGATTATTCATGTTATTTAAGTCTCATTCCTAATTTTGAGCAGAGCAATGTTAGTAATAATAAGCAATGTAGTACCACTCAGTGTGTAGCCATACCATGTGTATGCAATCACATTTCTTGCATGGTAGATAACCTGTCTTTAGCCAGATTGTGTTTTGCACACAAATGACTGGTTAGTAGTATAGCATACTGAACAGCACTTGTTTCAAGAAGACATTTAAATGTGCCTGTTAATCCTCCAGTTAAAACACCCCTGCGTTTTTAATACCTTGATCTCCTGCTGTTTCAATCCTCATCTGAACATGTCCATTTAGTGTCTATGTAAATGATTCTGCACACCCCACAGCAGGTGTCCACATGCATTGTGTTTGATCCACTTGGCAGTCTTGGCATTTCTTTGATCTTGTCGTCTAGCCATCACAGTTTGTCCCCTGTCACAGTCCATCAAATAATTAATACATCAGTTTCAGGGACACAATCTTCACTTGCTGCCTATTATATCCCAAACAATTGGAGACATGATTATAATGAGATATTGTAACTGAAGCTAGTTTGACAAGGGCAAATTGTGATGGCAAGAATACTGAGTCAGAGCAACTTCAAAACAACAGGTCTTGTGCGAAGTTCACGCTCTCTGGTGGCCAGGACCTACCAAAAGTCTTCCAAGGAAGGGCAGTCAAGGGTAAAAGGGTAGACCTACTCAATATTACTGTAGACAGGTGGTCATAATTTTATGGCAGATCAGTTTATTTTGTTTGTACTGTGTGTCATGCATTTCCATGCTTTTACAAGTTTAAATGTTTGAAACTACTAGACAAATATATATATATAATCATTTTACAGTTTAGTTATATCTTATAATCTTATAATATATAATTACTTTAAATTAAGTTTACTGAGAGATCACTTCTCTTGGAAATTCTAACAAATGTATACATTCTGATCTCTCAGAAAGAGCAGAGGCTTCGAGAGACTAATGAAGAAGATAGTGGTTCCAGGAAGAAGCCTTTTCGTGTGAATTCCCTAAAGAGAACTCCTGACTACCTTGTCTCAGGTTCTCAGCCATCTGTAGCCAAAAACATCATAAGAAGAAACAGCAGTGAAAAGCAAGATGGTATATTATTGACATCATCACTGCTGAGAAGAAACAGCAGTGGAAAGGGGGAAAGTTCTTCTCCAGTTCCTCGGGTGGCATCTATGCTCAGGAGAACCAACAGCAACAGTAGTGATACCAGTACTCACTCCGCCAAATTTTTCCCTGATTCTTCTCAATCACAAAACACATCCCATCCAAGCACTGTTTACAAACCCCATCTAGTTCACAGCACAAATTCTGATGACACATCCATGCATGAAAATGAAGTAAATACCTCAAGAAACATAAATCTATCTCACAGATCTTTCTCCCTCGAGACCCCCAGGGTGTCGGGTTCAAATGAAGTGATTGATGACCATCCTAAATCAATATTTCATAAATCAAAAGAAGAGATTAAGGAACGCCCCACATATATACATCTTGAAACAAATGAAGAGATAGCGGAGCCTGCTGAATCACTACTTCTTGAATCGAACAAAGAGATTGAGGAACCTCCTACATCCATGCAGTTTGACTATCCTGTAGCCAGTCCACGAAAACGAGCAGCAATCAACACTGCTTCACCAGTGACTGATTTTTCTCCATCTTTGTCTACCTTGCAACCACCATCACCTCCACAATCTCATCCACCTTCACCACCCACACTGAGGAAATCCACTGAGGAAGCTAAGGATTTAACCGAGGAAACTCCTGAGCCATTCACTCTAGGTTACACGGTATGCTTCCTTAAATTACACCTATACCATTATTCATTTATGGTATACATATGTAAAATTGATTTTTGGTGTTTAGGTTAGAGAAGCCCTGGTCAAGATGGAGGGACCACTGGATATTAAACTGAAACAAGGAGGATTTAAAGTAAGCTCGGCACTTTTTGCTTAAACATAAATCCCCAAATCCCTCAAATTGGTCATCTTGAGTACATGGTCTGACAGCATGTCAGGTGTTTTTATTAACTGGATATTGGTGGTGTGTGAATTTGAATCAGGGAATGGACCACTGGGAAACTGTCTATGCATTACTGGAAGAAGAGACACTGAATTTGTTTAATGACAGAAATGCTGCTGGAGAGGTATGAAAAGTAAACACACATACAAAACTCAATATTTCAGTCCAAACTGCCCCTCAACACAATTTCTCAATATGCATGATAGCTAACATAACAACACCTCATTTATTTTTTAACAATAAACCGGCAAAACAAATTTGAGCTATCTTACTACTGTATTTGTAGTCTAGTTAATAACTTTGACATGATTTACAGAACTGCGCCCGATGGCCACCTATCAACATGGCTGGAGCAACTTGTAAAGATAATCCCTTCTACAGAAGGAAGAACTACACCTTCAAACTGATGTGCGTATGCTTGGGCATATTTCAGGACTCTTGTTGTAAAAGAGTGGTTCTCAGAACATGAGGAATAATTTTTACACATGAATTGGCCACCACAATTTGCACGGTTTAACCTAAGATAAAGACGATCAAATGAAATAATATAGTGTTGCACCTTTTTTGGCCAACCGGTATATACCAAATCATCAAAATTGTGCCTTACTGTATACAAAAGATACCTCATTGAGTACAAAGTGCATGTAACAATAAATATAGTGTGCTGTAGTAGCAGCTCGTAGTCTTTTGTGCCAGCTCCATTCAATTTATGATTTGTTAGGCATTTAGAGGATGAAAGTCAAATGGTGACGTCTAGAGTGATGACCTCTAGAGATTTTTTTCTTGCTCTGGGACTTCATTTCAATAACTCAAACCCATTTTCCGGGGATGAGATACTGCTGTCACACAAGGATATCTTTTAGTTATAGTTTCCCATGAACAGTTATAATTGGGAACAAGGGTAAAACAATTGAATTGAAAAAAGTATAACTGTTATGATCATTTTGGTTAAGACTGAGTGATGGCAGTCACTACCTGTTTGCTGCACCTTCTCAAGAGGAACAGGACAAGTGGGTGGAGGAGATGCAGAACTGCACCGGTCAGAGAGGCTTCTCAAACAGTATTGGGTAACCAAACAAATATGGAAGTTCCACATTCAGTATGATTAACATACAGCACATATAAAGCGTAATCTGTATATGTAGTTGTTTCCCACTTCTATTAATCTTTTTTTCTTGCACTATTTCAGAATAAACACAGAAGACAAAGAGAAAGAGATGACAAAATTATTGGATGAACCAGATAAGCTGGATAAAAGTGAGGAACTCAAACAGCCTGTAAAACTTTGTAAGCATTTACTGTATGTGTACCTGTGTTTTCTAACCAGAGGTTCTAAACCATCTACAGATTTCACAGAGAGTTTCGAGACGGAACCACCTCCTAAGCCCCCACACACATACTACAACAAACACCGCTACCCAAATGGAGGAGAGGGCAAAGACTCAGGTGGGCTCAAAAATGGATCTTTCAAATGTCAGACATGCTTTCTGCTCCTGTGACAAACATTAGACACCCTATGTGATCCCCAGTAATGCATAGTAGAATGTTTTTCTTAGATCTCTTAAAGTATTGCTTTTGTCTTAGTGATATCAGTATTTCACACACAGACTGATCAACTCAAGGGTCAAGGTAACTTTATTATCCCAAGAGGGGCAATTCAGTTCACATGCAGCCGCAACATGCAACATCAGACAAACAGGCCAAATCAATATCAATACAATTTATAACTACTACTTACCATTAACCAGACTGATAACAAGATTAAATGACCTTTGAAACTTGTTTGTTCTGCATTGTGGCCCCGATGGTAGCAGACTGAATTCAAACCACAAGGGATGGCTCGGATGAGCCAAAATAATTTGGACTACTGAGTGTAAAAGAAAAATTTAAAAATAATAATAATAAAATGCCCATATAGTTTAGGCATAACCCTAACCCTAGCTTCAAGTTCTCTGGTCACCTTACACCTCCAGGGTCTGGGTTCAATTCTTACCTCAGGGTCTGTATTCATGGAGTTTGCATGTTGCTTGGTGGGGTTTCTCCAGGTACTCTGGTTTCCTCCAACTTCCCAAAACCATGCATGACCGCACTAAAATTGTGATTGGACTGGCATTCATTCCACACAGCATGTATTCCCACCTTATGCCAAGCATTCCGGGGACTGGCTATGCTGACCATAAATACATGAATATTCAATTCAATTCAATTTTATTTTTATAGTGCTTTTACCAATGTCATTGTCTTAAAGCATCTTCACAAAATGAAAAGAAAATTTATGGAAGTATGTATGAGTGAGGAAAAATGTGTTTAGATAGTAATGAGATTGTGAGATGGTCCCTGATGAGCAAGTCGAGGTGGCAAGGAAAAACTCCCTGAGCATAGGAAGAAAGCTTGAGAGGAACCAGACTCAACAGGGAACCCATCCTTATTTGGGTGATAACGGATAACAGAAATTATATAACGACATCATGTGTCAGGCTGCTTGACGTTCAGTATAACATAAGTTGTCCTAGTTATCATGAAGTCCAGTTCAGCACAGGAATGAGTCAGCAGGTGCAGAGGACAGAGGTGGGGGTTCTGGATCATTAGAAGCTCAGGAGCAAACCAATCCAAACCAATAAAGCAGAATCCAGCTGGAGGTGGTCCTTCTCTGGATGCCTCAGGATCTTTGCAGGGTTGGCCTCTGCCTACTGGAGCTGGCACAATCTCCAGTTGCCTCGGGATGGGTAGAGAAAGGAAAAACAATATACACTATATGGCCAATCTGGAATCCATCCGTCCAGGAAGCTCTTTAGTCTAACTAGGAACTGTGGATCCCAATGGTGACCATTGTATTTATTCCCATTTTTATGATCGTGGTAAGGCCTCCAGTCAACATTCACTTGCGCATTCACACATTATGGCTAATTTGGGAATGCCAGTTAGCCTGATCTGCTTGTCTTTGGACTGTGGGAGGAAACCAGAGTACCTGGAGAAAACCCACCAAGCACAGGGAGAACACGCAATCTCCATGCATACAGACTCTGAGGTGGGAATTGAACCCAGACCCTGGGGGTGTAAGGTGACAGTAAGCCATAAACACTAAGCCATAGACTGCTATGCAGTCCACAGAATCAACCTTTACCACTCTACCCCCCACAGAGACCATAATAGCATCAACACCGACCAGATGTTGTGTAGGCGGTGACTACATTGTTGTTCCACCATATAGATTAGTTACAGATGAGGCCAATATTTTTAAATGCAAAATGTTAGTTACAGTATAGTTCAACACTTAATCATGGTAAGTGTATGACAACAGGACTGCTGTTATATGGATACAGTGGTTGGTGGTTAGGTGATTGGTGGATTGTTTATTATCTTAGCACTTACAACCAGCTGTTAATAAACCTGCACCACTGCTTGATTTGATACATCTGTACTAGACTAACACACCATGTCAGTCACCTACTGTAGACACAGTATATGCAGTAAGGTGCTTTGCAGATATTTTTGTTTTGCATTTCTCAGCAGTCATGTCAAAAATAAACCATTTCCAGCCATGCATGCCATAAGATCATGAACAGTTCCTTCCTATATTCATGTTACTCTGGTACAAGTTGATCTTTCTCTTATGTGTCCATAGGCTGTTATTCCAGAATGTACAAATTCTTTAAGCTTTCTAATGATTTTCAGTGTTGTTGTTGTTCGTCTTTGTGCAATTATTTTGACAAATATTGCGATTTAAACTATGATATTAAATAATGAAATGTACCATTTAGTATTCGAATGCATTTATCTAGGCTAACAGTAAATAATGGCTCAGTGATCTAATTAAGAGGATGTTTGCCTCTTGATGATCTGTGTTTAACACCTCAAATGCTATTTTAAAATTACTTTGAACAATTGACACACTCTACATGCTTTCCTGACTATGAATATATTACTGTATGTACAGTACCAGTCAAAAGTATGGACACAAGTTTGGATTTATTTTCTACATGCTAGATTAATATTGAAACTATGAAATAAAACATATGGCATTAGGTAATTAGGTAAGAAGAAGAAGAACACCAACAGCAGTCATTTGCTATTTTAAGACACAAAGGTCATCTGTTCTGGAATAGTTCTTGCAAGAACAGTATTGTCAAGTGCATTTACAAAACACATCAAACAGCATGATGAAACTAACTCTCATGAAGACCATCCTAGGAAAGCAAGACCAAAAATTACTGCAGAGAAGACTTCGTTTAGAGTTACCAGCCTCAGAAATCACCAATTAACAGCACCTCTGATTAGAGCCATTATGAAGACTTTACAGAGCATAAAATAGCAGACGCATCTCAATTTCAACTGTGTAAAGGAGATTATTGCATTATTCGATGCCTTCAGCTATGTTTTACAATGTAGAAAGAAATACAAATCAGGAAAAAACATGGAATTAGGCGGTTTTTCCAAAATTATAACTGGCAGTGTATAAATGTAAAAAACTGCAGACTTTTGCGATTATATAATTGTACATGTCCATATCGCAATTACATTTTTGTGCGATTAATTGTGCAGCATTGTTGTCTACCAGGGTTTTTTTTTGTAAGGTGGCATAGTGGCTTAATGTTTAGCATTGTCGCCTTGCACCTCCATGGTCCGGGCTCAGTTCCACCCTAGGTTTTTATCTTCTCCTCATGCATGGTGGGTTTTCTCCAGGTACTCTGGTTTCCTCCTACGCTCCAAAAACATGCAGATTAGACTGATTGGCGTTTCTAAATTGCCTGCAGTGTGTGAAAGAGCGTGAGTGTGTATTAATGTGTGTGTGCTGTGATGGATTGGCACCCCATCCATGGTGTACTCTGCCTTATGCCATAAGTCTCCTGGAATAGGCTTCAGGCCCCCCACAACCCTGAATACAGGATAAAGCGGTATCGGCAATGAGTGAGTGGGTGAGTGGGTGAGATTTTTTCTATGGACCTACAGATCTTAGGTGTCTATGAGCTGACCAGCTCTTTCTTCTTTCTTCTTGATTTGTATTAATGTATATGCATGCAGCATATGTTAAGACCAATTAAACTACATGCATATAAAGGCCAAATCAACCATGTGGTAAATTCTTAAGAAGAAAGTATAACCTGAAATTTTGCAAAGAACATAATTTCAGCTGTTTCATCACTGGTCCCTACACTTTGGATTATCTGAGTCTTTCAAAATGTTTCCTTAGGAAAAAATACCTAAAGAGTCAAAGACATCTGAGATAGGAAACTGTGATAGAGTTCTAGTTGGACTGATGAGTGCTGTTTTCTTTGTTCATTCTAGGGGCTTTGAGAGGTCTAAGGAAGAATCAACCCCCCTCCTTCCCTCCACCTCTTCCCCCACAAAACCAGCAGGAGAGCGAAGGCAAAGAAAAGTCTAAAAACAAGAGTGTCTTCAAAAAGTTTTTTAAAATATAATTTATACTGCTTGGTAAGATTGTATTTGCCAATTAAAGTCCTCTACACGCCGGCTCAGAGGAGACACATTATAATGATTGCTAAGTTTTGATTAACAACTATACAGAATCATGCTAGTTTGAATTTTTTTTCAAGGTCAATTTGTTTTATGTGCATCCTGCACCTTGATCATTAAGTAACACTTACTAAACATTTAATTTCACAAAACTGGATTTCAGATCATTTGTAATCAATGCTGTGTATCAACTTTATTTTTACCCATTAAAGGTTAATGAAACAATAAATGTATGGAAGCTCGTTGTTAATTTTGATCGATATTGAGTAATGGAGTCTTGATACCAAGAACAACTCTGTTTCCACGAACAGATGCTGAAACAACATGTACATTCCACATGCATTCTGCAATCATAGAAACCTACCAAAAGACCTAAACAGTTTGAGAGCAAAATGTGATAAATTTCATTTTCTGAGTTTTTCTAATTTTGACAAATTAACCACTTAATCCCTAGCTTTGAACTTTTAGACAATACGTAACAGAGTGGATACACTAACCACCCAAACATGATGCATTCTGAAATGCCAACTGCATATCTCCCTTTTGTCACATGCTCAGGGAAGCAAAACTACCAGTTGTCGGAAGTGAATTAAATGCATTCAAGTAATTTTTGGAGAATATTGAAGCCAAGAACACTTTGTTGCTGAAATTGCAGTTATGAAGCATTAATGGCATTAATTTATGGCATTAATGAAGCATATTTATGCATCATTTAACATCAACAATGCGCTCTGTGAAACAGGACATTGTTATTTGGATGTTGTGTGAACATTGTATACTTAACAAAGCTTTCATTCTTAACTGTTTCACTCCTAAAAGTTAGTTCAGAGTGAGCAATCTAATTGGATGAGAGGCCTTCCATGAGTGGTGATAATGCATGGTAACACCACTGTTTATATGTATCACTCTAAGTCCTAGTTGTCCTACAATCGATAATTACACTGATGATGTCAGCATGTAGGTCATTATGGTCAAAGTACAGTCCTTGTTGAACAAGTTATTGTATACCGTAGCATGCTAGCTTTCCATTTACAGAACTGTCAACCACCACCATGGTTTATTCACCTCACCTTTTGGCAACATCGTACAAGAACGAATTTTAAACTCCTTTTTTCTCTGTTAAATACACTGATTGCCAGTCACCAGCTTGTCAGTCATAAAACGATATGGGTTTGGTGGAGCAAAATAACTGGTTAAATAAACAAATCATGATCTATTGATAATAAATGGTGTTTGTAGAACTGTTGTATAAAAGCAATATCACACTTGAGGCTGGGTTGTTATGCTGGTAATCAGCAGGCTGTGATACCTCATGTGCATATGCCCTCCGGCACTTTTTTACTTAATATTTGTTTTAGAAATGCAAATTACAATGTGACTCTTTATTTTTTTTCTCGATACTATGTAACTCAATTTTCCTATTGGAATGATTCATGAAGCCAGAATATTCACCTATTAAATAAAACACTTTGTGCCATATATGTGATCTGTTTGTTTGTTACAAAGTGAAAAAAAAAAAATCCTGAGTGAACATCCTCTGTGGTGATTCCATGTTTGCCACAGGTTGTACAATTTTTAATGTTTGCCCTGTTTTCTTTTAACTATCAGCTAATTAACACCCTTTTTCAACACTACAGTGTGCAGGACAGGGAGATAAGGGGGAACCTGCACCATTTAAAGTGTTTGTTTTCTCTAAATGCAACTGTGACTTTATTGCACTAATATACAAATGTGCCCATCTGAAAAAAAAGGCAAATTAACTAGTAAAAATCCACTCATGCTTGAGATATTTGGAGGGAAAAAAGAAAGTCATGTTTTTCCTAAATTGAAGAATGCTATAACTGGTTGTGGGATGTTTCTGTGGTATAATTTCACAACCCCAATTTCACAAAGAGGGTCTTAGTCTGTCAAGTGTGGTGACAGGTGGCAGCACTGAGACACAAAACACCCACCTACTGGTTTCAGCACTCCTCAACATGAACAGAGCTCATAAAGATGTTTAATAGGAATTTGTGTAATCAATTAAATATATTTGCCATTAAACAGAGAAAACCTGAAGTTATTTCAACTAGGTAAATAGCTAATAGAAATAGTTCCAGTTTTAGAGTTGCTCTGATCTAGGCGCCTAGCCATCACAATTTGATATAATCGTCAGTCAATCGTACAGTATCTTATGATTGCCCATTTTTTCTGCTTCCAACACATCAACTTCTGGGACAAATTGTTCACTTGCTGCCTAATATATTTTATCCACTTCCAAGTGCCACTATTGCAACTAGAGTTATTGTAACTCTAGCTACAGTGATGGATAGATGACTGGGCGAAGAGCAACTCCGAAACTGCAGCTCTTGTGGGATGTTCCGGGTCTGCAGTGGTCTGGATGTACCAAAAGTAGTGCAAGCAAGGACAATTGGCGTGCTGATGACAGGGTTATGGACAGCCAAGGCTAACTGATGCACAAGGGGAGACTGAGTAGTCTGATCAAATTAAAGAGCTACTATAGCTCAAATTGATGAAAAGGTGCAACAATGCAACACTATTTTGGTGGCAAAAGGGGGACCTGCTCAATATTAGGTGGGTGGTTGTACTGTTATAGCTGATTGGTGTATTGCCCTCAGATAATGTTTGCAGATAACATACATTTTTCATAGCAATGGCTACAAAGAACACAACATATTTAAAAACAATTTGTAAATTGTGAACATAAATGTAAATGGGAACAAAAACCTGCATTTATAATAATATATAATAAATGCTGCTGATTTATTTTATTGCAGACCTTCATTATCTAGACAAGTAGCACTCTGTGGAAGCTCCATTTATTCCTTTTCAGGTCCCCATCATCAACATAACACACTTAATTGTCCATTACCAACTATATTAGAGTAAAGTCAAGCAAACTACCTGACCCAGCAAGCAAGTGGAAAGACAAACTTCCACTTATCTTCTCCAGAACGTGGACTGTGTACCAGTGGCCTAAAGCCATTGTAATACAAGACATGCAACAAACAATTCAGTCAATACATATTTTATTAGAAATATTCAACTTTACAACATACAAAACTGAGTACGCAAAATGCGTGGGAAGTTTTCCAAGCTTCTCAGGTAATGAAATAGCTCCAACACAAGATGGTGCCAAAGACGATCCAAACCGCAATTTAACCCCAAGCTTTTAATTCGGTTCAGAGATTCGTCCAAGACCGTGTATCTGTTGTAAAGATTTAGCCCATTACAAATCATGTTAGAGAAACACAAATAATTTAGGCTACTTCTGCTGAGAGGTTATATTTAAACCAAAAGCAACTGCCTCCAGATATGTCCTTTAAAATCTCTTAGCTTCTTGCAGATTTATCTTCGGATAGTGTTCACAATGCATTTCTCATTAAACTGTTACAGCAGTTACATTGTGGCGATTTTTCTTCTTTTATAAACCGCTGTATTTTGAATAATATTACGAGACTGATTATCTATTACTCTTGAAATAATAATAATAATAATAATAATAATAATAATAATAATAATAACAAATTCAACAAGTCATTATATGTACATTCCATCCGCATTAGTGTAGATAGGTTGTATCGTTAACCTTTTTACTAAACAAATCAAGATAAGAAAAAATCTAATTGAAAACCATTTTACTATTACTACTAATATTGCCTAATTGCCCCCTTCTGTCGATGTTGCTGCTGCTGCCGATTATTATTATTATTATTATTATTATTATTATTATTATTGTTGTTGTTGTTGTTGTTGTTGTTGTTGTAAATAATAATTGAGTTTTGGACTGAATGTAATTTTAAACATCGATTTTTTTATTCAATTCAATTCCATTCGATAATTTTTTATTTGTATAGCGCTTTTAACAATGGACATTGTTCCGTAAAGCAGCTTTACGGGAAAAAAAAATATAGAGTTATAAATTAGACAAATGTTACAAGAAGTATAAAATATAACTATCATTTAGTTATCATTTGTCCCTGATGAACAAATCGGGGTGTCTGTAGCAAGGAAAAATTCCCTGAGGTAATCTTGAGAGGAAGCAGATCGAAAATGGAAGCCTTCCTACTTGTGGAAAGCTCGTTTCTTAAACAGTTACAAAAAAGTCTAATGTTGTTCAGTTCCTCTAGCTTTCCCATTAGATATTAAATCAGTAGTGTAACCAGAAACCATATTTCTATGGTTATAAATTATTTTAAACGAATTTGTGTACATTTAAGCCTTAATATAGCCCAGAGAATATACACGATAGTCACACTTTGTAAGTTTACACTACTTGCAATTAAACTTATATAACTTTAAGGCAATATTTCCTGTGATGTCTTTGCTGTAGTCGGGATTTTTTTTTAAATGCAATAAACACTACTTGAGTCTCTAATGGCAAATCTGATTTATTTTTTTAAGGCGTATTTTAATAATGTCCCCTACCTACTCTAATAAATAATTTCCTATACGGTTACACGTTCAACATCAGACATGGAATCCTTTTGTGACCGCTAGGAGGAGCCCTTACCACATTTAAAGCGTAAATCCGGCTTTGAGCGTTCTCCTCACTCTCATCGAGCTGTTATCACCTCACCGACTCAGACTAGGTTCATAAAGATGGCGACTTTCTTTATTTAATACGGTCATGTGGTAGATTTTTCGAGTTCATCTCAACAACTTTAAACTATTTAGTTCGACAGTAAACAAGTGTTTTCTCTCAAATAACACGAAATTCCTTTGCACAACTATACAAAAATATATAATTGAATAGCAACAATTCACAATTTGGTCTACGGTATTATATATGTAATAATAATAATAATAATAATAATAATAATAATATTTATTATTATTGTTGTTCTTGTTGTTGCTGCTGCTGTTATTGTTATATGTTTGTGTATATGCGTCTGTGTCTTTGTGTCTGTTTGTTTGCGCGCGCTTGTTAGTAGCAATAAGAACGACTTTATAATATGCAGCATAAACCATCGGTTGGTCTAGATATTAATAATTGTACGTATAATATTTTACTAATTATAAGCAAGTCCTCAAATCCCCTAATTGTTCGTTAAAACTGCAGCTGACTATGAGAACACAACCTCTGAATTAGGAAAAGTGAACTGATAAAAAAAAAAAAAAGTCAGGTAGATGTTAGACTGTTTCCTCCATTACTACTCGTTTCTAGTCAACAGCAATCGATAATTCTTATTTGGAGACAATAAAAGATAAAATAAATATAGATATAAATAAAATAAATGTGCTTTATAGGAAAAACATCCTGAATGCCAACAAAAACCAACAAATACGCTTTTCCTAAATGTTCTTTCTGAGTCAAATATGACATGTCCATATGTAAAGCAACATGTGGGCACAGTCATAAACACCCATGCTTTCACTGATTTGTTTTGAAATTTGAAAGAGGGATTATATCCATCTGTTTTCAGTAAATATTCTGATTATGTTCCGAGTGCTGCTGAAAAAAACAGAACGGAAAATTTCTGTTTATGTATATTGTTTTACATCTACAATATACAAAATTTATCGATAGACAATGACGCTGTCTTTTAATCTGTGGAAATGACATGAGGGAATATTTCTTCTTTGTACACAACTCCTGACCCAATATATAACAACTATAATAACACCAATAATAGTACAAATACTACTACTAGAAAAAGAAGATGAAAATTATAGTGATGACGATCACGATTATGATGATGTTAGTGATAAATCACTTAAATTGTGCGTTCTCATTATTATTATTATTATTATTATTATTAATCTTCTTCTTCTTCTTTTCAACTAATGCCTAATACATAATATTTTGGAAAAGCACACTAGCTCTTAATATAGCTGTAAGCTACATCCGGGCGTTTGTCTTGTTTATTTGCGTGCATGTGTGTGGACAATTTGTTGGACCATAGAGCATGCGTGCGCGTGTGTGTGTGTGTGTGTGTGTGTGCGTGCGCGCGCGCGCGTGTTATTTTCATATATGAGCCAGTGAAACACCATACATATCTGTAACGCAACACATGCATTTGATTGGAATTTATAGGAAACCAATGTATGATGACTTTAAAAGCCAGTTAAGTTTGCAAGAACGAACATGATTTTTGTTTGTTTGTTTGTCAAGACTTCATATAAAGAGAACTTCATAGTCTATATTGATGATGTATTGAAACTCAACTGTTGGGATTTAGACAAAAATCTGTGCGAAAGGATTTGTGTACTAAAAAATAAGCCTTTACATATTCTCATTTTGTCTATTTTACTAAAATACATTAAGTAGAGAAATTACACTCTTAATGTAAACATGTGGATACAATAATATTTGTGTGCGGACAGAAGTTAGAAAAAAAAAGAAATAAATTTTCAACAGGTTCGTTTTTAAATTAACCTGATGAGAAATAAAGTTGTGATTAAATAAAATTTTATAAGGCACTTATTGTAAGTATTTATATTTTATAATCACAACAAATACACGCAAAATGTTTACACGTCGTTAATTTCGGCTTTCCTGGTTTGAACTGCGAATAACACATACATTTTCTTTTTTGGACATTTTTAGTCCAATTAGTTAGGTTAGTTACGTAGGTTGGATTTTAGTGCTGAAATTTCTAATCTAAAGCTCAACAGTTGCGTTTCCATACATCAGAAAAATTCAAAAACGGACAAACATCCGATGAATTGTGGCCTATAGAATGAAACGTCACTTTGCCCCAGTATTCTTGTTAACATACTTTTATGTTAGCTGCCTGCATAATTATTGTTGTTGACAATTTCTGTGATCCTAGATTTTGGCTGATTTAGTAGGTGTACTTGGAAATCATGCTGGATATTGTATAAAACAGCACGCACTATTGTTTAGTGTAAACACGCACTCTTGTCAAACAGAGGCAAAATCGATGCGTAGGCTATACTAAATGTAACGACGTGCTGCTGCTGATAAACACAAGACGTGCATCAAAACGTGTGAATTTTTCAGTAAAGGAAATTGGAGCTGAGGTGCAATGATATAATGTCTCACGGATAAAGTAGCCTAAAAATAAAGGAAAAAATACCGTCAGATTCGCGAAGTGAAACTATGATTTGTGCTTCTGCAGGGAGGTACATGCACGCGCTGTATTAAAAAAATAATGTCCGGTACAGGAAGTAGTACCTCTATGTCCACCCACACACGCACGCGCGGCATGGAAACAAACGTGAGGGCGTGCGGGTGTGTTGAAACAGCACGCTAAAATTATCTAAAGCTGCGGAACGGATCGAGGTTATGTGGTGTGTTTTTCGTGGTAGGGGTTTGGTGCAGAAACTCGAGCTCGCTGTTGACTGTGCGCGCGAGTTTCCGTGTGTATCCTTACGCGCTCGAGCGGCCGTTAAGAGCTGCGCGCTGATTGGCTGCAGCCAAGGAGGACGCTTTAATACTTATGGTGCTGTGGTTGGCTGCAGACTGTAAAGGTTCAAGCAATTTTTTTACAGCTTAGTGTCTGTGGCACCGTAATTAATTGTAGCTAGCCGTCTCTTATCGATGCGTTTGGAAGGAACATGAAATAGCTGTTGTGGTGTTTTTTTCTTTTTTAATCAAAGGACTTTACCGGTCGGCCTTGGAGATTAAGAGATCTAACTGTGCTGCTACTCCTGCTGCTGCTGCTGGCTGCTATTTCTACCTTTACGTGTGATGTTGGATATGGGAGAACGGAAGGAAGTGAAAATGATTCCCAAATCATCGTTTAGTATAAACAGCCTGGTGCCTGAAGCCGTCCAGAGTGACAACCACCACAGGACAATCCCAGAAGAAGAAGAGAAAATCCCTTTACCTATAGCACAGGAAGCGAAGTCGGAGAACACTTGCGCTAAAAGTGACAACCCTGAACCAACTTGCACGGACGATAAAGAAAAACAGGAGGATAAAAAAGACTCCAAAGAGGGCGAGGGAGGAAAAGACGGCGAAAAGAAAAACGGCAAGTACGAGAAACCTCCTTTTAGCTATAACGCCTTAATCATGATGGCCATCAGGCAAAGTCCGGAGAAGCGATTAACTCTAAACGGCATTTACGAGTTCATTATGAAAAATTTTCCGTACTACCGGGAAAACAAGCAAGGCTGGCAAAACTCCATCAGGCACAACCTAAGTTTGAACAAATGCTTTGTCAAAGTTCCGCGGCATTACGATGACCCGGGTAAAGGAAACTACTGGATGCTTGATCCTTCAAGCGACGACGTGTTCATCGGCGGCACGACGGGGAAACTTCGGCGGAGATCTACCACGTCGCGGGCCAAGTTGGCGTTCAAGCGCGGCGCGCGGCTCACTTCCACCGGCCTCACGTTTATGGATAGAGCAGGCTCTCTATACTGGCCCATGTCGCCATTCCTTTCCCTGCACCATCCCAGGGCAAGCGGTGCCCTGACCTACAACGGCACTTCCTCGGCCTACCCAAGTCACCCGATGTCCTATAGCACCATGCTGACGCAGAACGGTTTGAGCAACAACCACTCGTTCCCGGCATCTAATGGCCTGAGCGTAGACAGACTGGTGAACGGAGAGATCCCGTACGCCACACATCACCTGACAGCGGCAGCACTGGCCGCATCTGTGCCCTGCGGCCTCTCGGTGCCCTGCTCAGGGACGTACTCGCTCAACCCGTGCTCAGTAAACCTCCTGGCGGGACAGACCGGCTATTTCTTTCCCCATGTGCCGCATCCTTCCATGAGTTCGCAGGGCAGCACGTCGATGAGCTCACGCTCAGCTTCTTCTTCGTCGCCGCAGGCGGCTGCGTCTCTCCCGTGCGAGTCGTTAAGGCCTACACTACCGAGCTTCTCTTCGGGACTTTCCGCCGGACTCTCTGATTACTTCACGCATCAGAACCAAGGCTCTACGTCCAATCCACTTATACACTAACTGTCATCCCAAAGGATGAAGACTGTAAGTGAACATTTTACACGCCCATTTACACTGTAATATATATATATATATAAATATATACTTTAAAGAAAAAAGACTGAGAGGGGAAAGGAAAAATGCAAGCGCTCGAACTCCAGGTATTTTGTATTATTCTTCTCCTTTATTTCTGTACACACGAAAAAAGTCGGGTGTCGCGAAACTGTTTATTATTCCACTGTCAGCAACGTGCAATGTGACAAGATTGTTTTTAAGAGGGTGAAGCGTCGATTTTTTTTTTATTTGGAAAGGCAGTAAAATTACATTAGAATGTGTATTTAAATAGTGGTTGCAGATTTGTTTAATTTTAAATGTTAAAATATCTAATACCATCGCAACAACCACCAGTCTTCATGTTTGCAGTATTACACGTATCATGGGCACACTGGTGGAATATGATTTTACAAAATTAACACTTCTTTTCTTTTTAAATAAATGTGCTCTAAGTGCAGAATACCCGTTCGAATCCATGGCTTCTTGTTATTTTGTCCTTTTCATAGGCTCTTGTTAATGGAATAAATGCATTTATAGTGCGTTCTTTTATACATATTTTTAAATTACAGTTTCTTTAAAGACCAAAGAATGGGTATCGAAATAAATTTTTTCAGTATTCACTATCTGAAGGACAGTTTTAAAGGGAGCAGATTGAATGAATGCTTTTAGCTTGTGTTTTGCATCTTTTTTAGGCTAATGTATGTGGTCACCACCAGGTCACATGCTTTTTGTAATTAGTGAAATGTCAATTCCTGTTGTAATTATAGGTTAACTTTGCGAAGTGTAACCGTGTTGAGTAAATGCCTCATAAAATATTAAGTGAATGTTTATGTCGTCTTTAAATTCCATGGTTGTGATTTTGTGGTCTATATGCCCGTGTTTGTCGCTTAAACTGTTAAATCTAACAAAATAAAAGAAATAGGTTTCGTCCATATATCGCGATCATTTTGTCCTTTTTGCAGGTAAAATGTATATTGGGTTGAATCTTGTTTGCTGTCTAAACCCATATTTAAGCGACAGTTTGCGGGTATGCGGAGGCAGTTATGCTTTCTCAATTGGGCCTTTACCAAAATCTTGAACTTTTCCCGTCAAAATGTATTTGCCTATTTCTGGAGTACCTATGAGAGAATTATATAATTTAATGTCGTTAAGCGCATATGTCGCGAATCTCAAAGCTCTCCGTGACCACAAAGATTTTGTGTTCCTATGCGCCTCGGCTTTTGATGGACATTGCGAGTATTTGCCAAAAAATGTCCAGCAACCTTTCTAATGTACTTCGTTAACTTTATTCTAACTGAGCTGTTTTTGTGACAATTATCATATATTATTTTGCATGTCAACAGAGCATAGAGCTACTCATTGTAATTTCAACGAATTTTCAGTACTATATGTACTGTGCAATTTGCCCATTTCTTATAGAGGCATCATGTTAAATGTCGCCAAATGTAATGGAATAACCTCACTGCTTTTTACAAAAGAGCGGTGGAATTTAATATCTCTTTGCAACATATTATCACTCTAATGATAAATGGGGTGACCACTCATAAGACAATAACTAAGAGAAAAATAGAGGCTCATGGAGACAAATTCTGTAAATAATTATAAAAACGACCATTACTTTTAAAAGGGTCTAAGCTTACATATGAAGCTGATGGCGGAATTCTAAATAAACCTAGACTCAAGACTCTGAGCATGAGCAAGTAAAAATTTTGCATTTAATGGTAGTAGTAGTAGTAACAACAACATTAATAATAATAATAATAATAATAATAATAATAATAATAATAATAACAATAATAACAATAATAATAATAATAATAAATTACGTGGCTGATGCATGCCCCCATGTAGTGCACATTCTATAAAAGTGACATATTCCGTGTCTTAGAGGTGGAAGGAAACTGATAACAATGATAAAGGAGTTTTCACTTGCTCCTGTATCACTGGGCTTTAATGAGGACAAAGCGATGATCTTGAAGCAGTGATTGCTGTCCTCGTGCTTGACGTCTTAATTAGGCCTCATCTGCCTGGAAGTTCGCTTTGACCCCGCGACAATAAACAATCAGTCTATACCTGAATCTCAAGTGGCGTCAAGAAACAAAGCATCAGATCAGATTTGCAAGCTGATCACCGGGCCTGCAGCTAATACATGTGTTACATGCGGAAAGTATACCGTCTCATACATTTAGGCGAGTTAATGAAGCGAGGTGTTTTTATAATGTTTGTTTTGAAGTCGCACCCATCTTTGGGTTTCACATTTTTTATCCTTTTCATCCTAAGGCGTAGGAAAAGAATGGATCTCTACACACTAAACGGTTAGTTTATAAACTTGATACTATTGTATTTAGCACAGTATGCTTACAGTGCAGTGTGTGGTGACGAATATTGATACATGAAGCTGTGTTGCATTTTGTCTTTGTAGATTATATTTCAGAATTTATAATAACAGCTAATGTGTTCTTTTTCAATGTTCAGTTCCTGTTGGTAAATTACATCGAGTAATTTACCGTTTTTTCTTTTTTTCTTTCTTTCATTTTTTTTTTTTTTTTTAAAGAAATCCACTGTAGTTTAGATAAGAAAATACTATATACAGTATAGGCCTAGGTATAAAATATTGTTGAACATAAAAGTAAGGTGTAGGGCATTTATTATCAAAAACTAGGAGTATGTGACATAAGATGTAAGCAGTTTACATTTGTGTACATTTCTATGAATGGCTATATATTTACAAATAAATCTCAGGCGCACTTTTTAATCCGATACGTGCGATCCCGGAGAGCGTATTTAACAAAGACTGCAACCGTATAAAATATAAACGATAACGCTCTATATCAGTGAATGACGGACTGCCAAACGCCTTTGTAAAAGTAATGTTAAATGATCATTTCCACAGGGGGTATTTATCACAGGTTTATATACGAGCTGAGAAGTTTTGTAAGCAAGGCAGATCCTGCCTGAATGGTAAACGGACGTTTCCACCTGTAGTGTAATGCGAGCTGAGCAGAGTGAGGGCGCTAGAGTGACACGCAGTGCTGCAGGCATCCACCTTCTCACACCACTACCGATCATACACTGCGCCTCACTAAGTTTTACCCCATGGCATGTAAATAAATCTGCACGCTGTACGCTTAAAAAACAAACAAACAATAATGGATACGGAGTATGGATAATTAAACTTTATTTATTTATTTTGTTAGCTAGTCATGGAGCTCTTTAACAGGAGTGTGAACGAAAATGCAGAGCTACGGATCACATATTTATGTAATCTTATGGTAAATCCATTCATAATAAAATAATACCTAAAATATGATGAATTAGCTTTCTATTTCATTATACTAGAACGCTTTGTTTTCTACATTATTATTATTGTTGCTGTTGTTAGATAGATAGATAGATAGATAGATAGATAGATAGATAGATAGATAGATAGATAGATAGATAGATAGATAGATAGATTTTTTATATACTGCTGCCAAAAAGCACATAACATGTTGACAATTATAATTATGAGAAACGTGCATTATGTACTTTTACATTTTTCCCCCTAAAATTGATATGTCACACACCTAAATCACTTTAGGTGTGTTTAGATAGCCGGTCTGAATTATATCAAATCCGGCACTACAAAGAACACCCAGTTTTTCTGTCATTGAAGTAACAGGGCACTAGATCTTTAATGCTTCTTGTTTATGGCAACTTATTTTAATGAACTACTTTAGAAAACACCCGACAGAACGTAAATAATCGTTTTAATGAGTTGATGCACCGACCTGTCGGGTTAAACAAACAATTTGTCCCCAGACGAATTCGGATTGTTTAAGTGCAAAGTGTCATTCCAATCCAATCCAGTTCTTTGCAAAGAAATCACACCGGAGTCTTCTTGGTTTTGACCGGCAGTTCTGTTGCGATATTGCCCTAAAATTTTATACAGGGCTACAAAGTCTGGCTTTTTAGAGTTAATTAGTTATTTATTCATGTACAATGTATCCTCTGACTGAACTGTGAATGTTGTATATTAGGACGGCGCAAGGCAAATACATTTTAAATATAGGGAATAATAAAAATAAATGTTGTTCCTTCCAAATCATAGGCGTAAAAATATATTACATTATTATTATTATTATTATTATTATTATTATTATTATTATTATTAGACGTAGTGAAATTTTCCTGAATTCTAGCAGGAAATTAAATAAGGGAAACCCTTTTCTATAGCCTATATATAATTTTACTGAAGGTCATATTAACTGTGATTTTTGCTTAATGCTGCTTTTGTAAAAATTTAGAAACCATACAATATTATTTTGTGTGTAATAATTCATGTAAGTGTGATTTATGCTGGAGCATTCATACATTTATAACAAAAATGTTGATGTCAGTGTAGACATAGCTAGGCTATAAGACCGGACTGGTGCAGAGGCGTCGCTCTGGAGAGTGACCGTTTGGCCCTTTGACCTGCGCGCGCGCCTCCTCCTTGCGCTCTAGTGCACGCTCTGTCTCGATATGTCGCGTGCACGCGCATTCGCTCGCGGTCAGCCAGTGCTCCGCTCTAGCTCACACTGAACTTGATCTGGTGCATTTAGTTTACATACGCAGTAGTCGTTTCATGTCTAGGATAATAAAATCACTATCAAAATCGATTACCGCGAAGTACGTAACTTCAAAGCCTATTAATGCTTTTAAATATAAACTAGCGACTGGATAGTGTTTTAACCACACTCGGTGAATGTGTTTGTTTGTCAAAGCCATTAACAGTTTTGGTCGTTATAATATGTGCATTAAAACACCGAGATGGCTTACACATTACGCCACATTAAAGTCGGTGCATGTAATTTAGTTGCTGTGTTGTATGCCTATAGCTGCAGAAAAAAATCACTTTCCGTGCAACCTTATGTGATGATTTTACCGTACTGTCTCTGGGAGAAACTTTAGATCACTTTTAGATCAATACCCGCCATTCGCCATATCACTACAGACTATGTGTTGCAAATGTGTACAAGGAGACTAAAAGACGCGGAACGGTGATTTCGACAGGATGCGTAATGCTAACCTCCATGCTAAACCTTGCTATCTATCTATCTATCTATCTATCTATCTATCTATCTATCTATCTATCTATCTATCTATTATTATTATTATTATTATTATTATTATTATTATTACCACGCGTCACTCTGAATCCTCGGTTGGTCGTGTGGAATCACGGCTTTGCTCGCATCATGTTGCATTGCGGTGACTTTCCGAGACAACCAACGGGCCTGCCGACGGAGATGAATTCCCTCTAGCCATTCTCACACGACAGCAAACTATTACAGCAAGCACTTAGCTTATTTATGATGCGCTGACATCCAGCTAGAGCAAACATTTTTTTCTTCAAAAAGCCATATCCATTGACTGTCTAAGCTTCTTAAATCTTACTGTGATATAAAGCAAGAGCCTTTTATTATATTATAGCCTTATATACTCTACCATAATCAAGCTATACTAGCTGCTCCAGTTAAAATGGGCTAACAATGTTATTTCCCAGTTCATTTTGATATTTTACCACACTTGATATTGATTATAAACACATAAACCACTTGGGGATTTCAGATATTCATATTTCTACCACCACTTTGTTTAAGTCAATAAGACCTTAATGCACTACCCTAGATGACTTAAATTATTATTAGATCTAAACCTCTGTTACTGTCAGCGGCTACATCAGTGATATTACAGCCGCAATGGCTTATTATTATTATTATTATTATTATTATTATTATTATTATTATTGATGACACGTTATTTATATTTCGATTCTATAAATTTTCTAAATGTGGCATTCTAGTTGTTTCGTGTGCTAGGTTTTGAGGGTTGTAAACATCGAGGTAATTAGCTATACAGTTGACAGAGGTGTAACAAACATATTTACATAAACTATATATTAAGCTATACTATAATACAACATTTTATAGTAAGCTTGATAACATTAAAATGTTACAATTCCCCTAACGCTGTATAAGCACAACTAGTTATAATGATGTTATTGGCATTAACATTTTACAACGAGGTTAGATAACCTCAGTAATCTCAGGATTAATAGCATTACGTTACTTTTTGTACACTTTACACGCGTTGTGCAATTTTATTTTAAATGACATTCAGTTTCTTTGTTTTTCCTAGACGGGCTTTCTATTATTATTATTTTATTTATTATTATTATTATTATTATTATTATTATTATTATTATTATTATTATTATTAATAATAATAATAATAATAATAAT
>JAQQZT010000005.1:22709973-22723867 GCA_030068275.1 Clarias platycephalus
TATCTATCTATCTATATATCTATCTATATATATATCTATATATATATATATATATATATATATATATATATATATATATATAAAACCATTGCATAGCACAACAATTACAGGCCTAATTACATGTGGGAATGCCCACAACACCACTAATAGAAATAAAATAACATTAGTAAGAATAGTTTGCATCTGTCACTCTGCACTAAGAGACATATTAGTGAGCAATTAAGTGACCTTCAACATGACTCTTGACAGATTAATATACCCCTGACATTGTAGAGGTGTTGCTAATACTGTAGAAGCAAAAGTTGCAACATGACTCTTTCACTGAGGAGGAGGTTATAGTATATGTTTATGACAGCTGAAGAACCTGTTATTTGCTAGACATTGCAGACAATTTAGTGATGGAAGTCACTAGAAGGTTTTGTTTTCCCTGCCTGTAGTGGAAAAATGTAGTTTTAGTTGCCCATTATACCATTTGACTTGAATCAATACCATTGCCTTAGACTACAGATAAATATTGAAACCATTCATTTAATACCCAAAATACTCAAAATGTTTGAACTTGTCTGGTACAATTCTATTTCAAGTAATGGAGAAAAATAAGTGTATGGTTCCAGGACTGTGGAGTCATTTGGCCTGCAGATCTAAACATGTTTTGAATTTGCTTTATTTTGGAAAAGATCATCACTTGAACACTATCCCAATGAAATACAGCTGCATTTTCTCAGTGTTGTGCAATCCAATAAAATGTTTACATTTTGTTGGAAACTTCGCATGTAACTAAGGATAGTTCCATTTAATAACCATGAAGGTGGCTTCGATTGCATTGAGACAAGCAGTTTCAATTGCTCAAAAAGGTCTAAAAGTTCATATCCAATTCTTTATCACTGAACAGTTGGTAACCTCAAAAAAGTGGACTTTGCATCATCTAAAACATATTTCCTGCAATACACCTGCACTCTCACAGCACACAGTTATTTCAATTGTCATCCGAATGAAGATGCGCTCTCTGTTGAGTCTGGTTGCTCTCAAGGTTTCTTCCTCATGTTCATCTGAGGGTGTTTTTCCTTGCCACTATCACCTCTAGTTAATGCATTATGATAAAAATCTTCATTTCTTTCATCCAGAATTTATTCCTGTAAAGCTGTTTTTCTGGCAATGTCCATTGTTAAAAGCACTGTACAAATAAAATAAAATTGAAGTATATGTGATTAATAATTATTTATAGTTTGTTTGTAAAGCATTTCACTGTGAATATGAGATTAAAAACTGTAAGTATAATTTGTCAAGCTCTGTTTTTGTAGGTTTTATGTTTCTATAGGTTCGTCGTAATCTAGGTAATGCATAGCCTTTATCAAATTTATCAAAACCTTTATCACACTTTAGTAGACACTGAGGTTATAACATGTTGCCTTGTTTTTATCAAATGACTCTACTTACAGTAACAGCTGCTAAGCATATCTTGCCATTGCCTCCCATGCCAAGCATAGCACAAGAAAAGCCACAAAGGCAGGAATAAGGGTGCTAATTTATGTTTTATTACATTCAAGCATCACCACATGCTATATGATACTCATATGCCTCTGGCTTCAACTATACCTGCACCACAAAATGAATAATCAACCCAAATGTATTAATTCTAGACCTTCAGTATTATTAGCCTGGAGCAAAAAGAAAGTTTTAATAATGTGTCTGTTTGTAGTGAACTGGATAGCTTGTGACCAAACAGTATATTTTAATCAAGAAAGTATCAGTTGATGCATGACATACTTGTAATCATGCTCATAGCTGAAGTGAAACCTGGTTCCAGAAAGTCAGGTAATTTAAATATCAGGGAACATCTCTTAATTATAAATAAATGTCTCTAAATGACATGTATCACAATGTGTAGATGTCTGTATTAATTTCAATATATGTATTTTTCATGCATGATAGCGTTTAATATTTGAACTTTTTTCACATTGTCTAGCCAATTGTAGCATTTGCTTTTGTGTTTCTAGTGTTAGCAATTGTGCTTTAAAACTGCAGGATCCATGGTTTTATCCAGTGTTACTGTATGCACACAGTGGCATTATCTTCCTGCAGTTTTGCCTGGGCTTCCTCCACGTGTTTCCTCCCACCTCCCCAAAATATGGATCCATCCTCCAGTGGATTAGCAGTTATAAGCAATGAAGGAAGGAATAATATTTGTTTGACAAATAAAAACATTATTTTCAAAGCAAATTAAATTTTTCTTTAAATTGCATATTCAAAGGTAAGTATTTTGGGAGTAGTAATAATACTCATTGGGGTGAGCTATCTAGTTGTGGCATGGTTTCATTATTAGCCCGTTATAATTTAAAGAGTGCTGAAGATTTTTGTTAATTTCTAAATTAGACGCAAAAAAAGGATTTATCTGAATTTGTCAAATAAACTAAAGACTAATGTCAATTTAATGACTTGGAAGCTTATAATTTCATTGAAAAGTGTTTTGTTTGATTTGTCCATTCCATGAAACCATGTAAGGATGGAGATCAGAGACTAGAAAATGTTTTCCTTTATGTAATACAGAAAGGATTTAGGCAACTCACTTTTGTGCAAAACACACAAAGAGAACCTAGTCATGCAGTATTGAACATTCTGGAACAGACTGCAGACATTTGCAATGCTCTTGCTGCACATAATTCAGAAACTCTGGGAGATTGGCACGATTTGCAAAAACATGAGTTATTTCAGGTGCCATAGACCCCTTTCATGCCAATCTCCTTTTGCAGACAGGAGTTTTTCTGGGAAAAGAGTAATTTCAGGTATTACTCTTAATTCAGATGTACTTGTAGAATCTATTGTATAAAGAATGTGTTTTGTTATTTGAGAGAGCCATTAAAGACATTTCACTTTGTTACACTCCATTTTATAGCCTTCACACAGAGCAGGAGAGAGAGAGAGAGAGAGAGAATGTGTATGTGTGTGTGTGAGTGTGTGTGTGTGTGTGTGTGTGTGAGAGAGAGAGAGAGAGAGAGAGAGAGAGAGCATACATTAGCATCATTTCAGCCTTTAAATCTGCCATGAAATGCATGAGTGAGATGAAAATTTCTCTCAACTGTTGAAAGATGTCATTTTACAATGTTTTAGAAGTCAGCAATATGAAATAGTGCACGGTTAGCTGGCACTAAAATTAGCTCATAATTATTAGGACAACAGTACTTGGCCAACAATGGAGAAGCTTGTTAAGTGGCACAGTTTGCATTTTCCTCATAGCAATTTTACTAAGAGGATCCATGTGAAGGTATATGAACCCTTCTTGGAGAAGAAAGGGAAGTGAGTTTATAATCCATATTAGTGAGTCTATATAGAAAGTTATTTTGCATACTTCAATCCTAAATTGAAGACTTCTGAATTTAATTCAATAACACTATTCAACATTTCTGCATATAACACTTTTTTATAAACACAAATTACCTAGCATCTTATTCCCCATCTGTTATTTAAAGCATTTTTAATTACACAAACTTTCAGAATTCCTTACTCTGACATTCTTATATTATGTGAATTGCAAATCAAATTTATTTCTGTAAAATAAAAAAAATATTTGATTGAATGCATTTTTTCATTTTTATAGTAGATTTCAAAGTTTACTTGGTTATGAACTGCACTGGGATCCAGATGTTTGATGTAAAGGAGAAAGAAATGGCAGACGTCTGCACCCTACAATCATGTAGGTGAAGGAAATAGAGAAAACAGTTCAACAAGAAGACAAAGCCCAGCTGGACATTTCTCTTGCTCTCTCTCTCATGTCTTTTCATTCTCACTCACTTTCTCTCCAATAGACGTTCTGGACGTCAAATAAAAGATAAGCTCTGTGGTGGTGTTTTGAAAACCTTGCTTGAATATGATCAACAGCTGTATCTGATTGGTGCATGAAACCATTGCTAAAAGAAATTTGTGCCAATTGTACCAGTTCATGGTGCACTATTCATTTAACAAAAAACTTTGCCTGTCTTTTAAAGGCAGTTCTCCAAAAATAATTGTAAATTACTTTTACAAACAGAGGATTAAAGAAGGCTTAAGAATAAGCTAGAACTAGACTAAGATTTTGACTTTCCAGAAAAAACGACTCATTCCATGGTTAATTGTCATGGGGGTGGGGGGATGGGCTAAAAGTGTTGTTAAATGTCTTTTTCCTTGCCGTGCACTTTTAGCGTAAACAGCGCTCAAGGACACTCAGGGAGGGCGCACCTGGGGCATGCCAGAAATTCACGCCTGGAGCCAATACACTAGGTCCCAAGGCACCAGGCCATGGGAAGAAGGCTTGGAAGAGAAGAGGGAGGTAAAGTGAGATATTACTCTTTAATTATTTGAACGAGTGGCTGTTGACAGAGAAGAACAGGCTGGGGGGGTGGAGGGGGTTGGAACAGGGCTTATGGCGCTGTTGGCTAGCTAGCTGCCAGCCACCTCCTCCCAAAATCTCTAGTGGGGAATTCATCAAGCAAAAAGAGAAGGATAATACCAAACACTGCAAAACATTGTTACCAGTGATAAGCTAATGACTGAGGGAGAAAGGGTCAGATGGGGAGCAAAGTCATGGACCAATTCTAGAACCAGAGAACAGAAGTATTTGGGCAATTATTTGCAATTATGATGACAAGAAAGGAGATGAAATATTCTAGTTTAAATAGTAAAAGGGAGGCAGGATGCAAAAAATATGATATGACCATGCTTTATGAACAAGTAAGGTGTACGAGGGATTGTCGGGCCCTTTATGCAGAGTTAAGAACTTTGGAATTGAGAATACTTCCCTGTTCAAATTAAGGATCTATTCAAACTAAATGTCATTTATTGTTTTTTTTTTTTTTTTGAAGATGTACACTCCACTGCCTTTAAAAGAGAGGGGTCCTGTGTTATACTACATTTGTCTACCACATCTGAACACATTTAACTCGCTGGTAACTTCACAAACTGTGTGCATATATACATGCACCAGAACAAAGGACGCAACTAACATATTAGTCATTTACATTGACATTTGAAGTCATGCTATCATTGCACGCATAGGGGCCAAGGCATTGGGCTGCTGATCAGAAGGTCTCAGGTTCAAACCCAGATACCACCAAGTTGCCACTGTTTGGTCCTTGATAGAAGCTCTTAACAATCCTCAACTGCTCAGGTGTGAAATAAAATTAGGTTCTGTGAATAAGGCTGTAAATATATGCATGCCTAGCAATTTCTTTCATTCATTTATGTAAGTACAGATTTGTATACATTTGTAAATATTAATTTATATGTATTTCATTAAAAATTTTGGGTCATAGTCATGACAAAACATTTTAGATTAACAAACCAGGATCAAAATATAAAAATCTTATCATTCCTGTTCTGTATCTTGTTTATCTCACATTCACATTAATTTTTTTCTGATACTCTCTGGTGTCTTACAAAAACACGTTAAGTTAAAGGGCTACACTAAATTTCCACCAGGTGTGAATGATTGTGTGAATGCATGTGTGATTAACTAATGTCCCATCCAGGTTGGATTCCTGGCTCACACTCAGTGTTCCTGAGATATGCTCCACTGCACCTGACCAGGATAAAGCAGTTAATATAGATGAATGAATGAATGAATGAATGAATCTTTTTACAACTATATTAAATAAATATATACAGTTTTCTGTAACATGCTAGGACATGTAAGAAGGTACACTAGAATATTGTGCAATAAACTATGATTTTAAAAGTATCTTTACTATTAATGAATGTACAAAAGATTAAACAGCAACATTTGAATCATACCGCCAATGCAATTTGCATAGATGAATGTGAAAACTTTTCTACTAAACATAACTTTTATAAAAAATTATAAACAGTTTTTAGAGCTTAAAATACAACAGAATATTTTACATTTGTTCCCCTAAAAATGCAAGTGGCAGTATTTTAGACATCACACAAAACATCAGTCACTACATAGAGACATTGTCCAATAAGTTATTGGTAATTAAAGCTTCCCTCTTGCTGTTTGCTTTTGCTCTATCTCCCTTAGTGCTGCATTTCAGCAGCATGAAGCACCCTTAATGAATGGAGGCAGCAGAAGCATGGGCTGCATAAATTGACACTAGAGTAGTGTGCCCAGTATCACCCTGCCCCCGTGGGAGCCGGGAGGATGAATGTGTGTGTGCGTGCGTGTGTGCTGTTTTCCATTTTTAATATTTGCACACATTTTTTTCTTCTCTGAGAATAACAGTCCCCCGTGTGTGCACACACACTCGAATGACAGGAACGAAACTGTTAGTTAGCTGCTCAGAAGACTCTTCCCTCGAGATGATAGGGAAAGTTTTATAACAAATGATAAAATTTAATTTTCACCCTGATTTTCAACGGTGGCAGATATTGATATTTGAAAAAAAGGTAACACTGAGACCTGACATTTACAATAATTTTGTGAAGAAAAGCAGGAACAGATTATGAGAAGAGGATGAATGCAGCTGACTAAATTCTATATCATTTCCTGACACCTGAGTTCTCATTTACTTCAGGTTTAACGACTGTCTGCCCTATCACTATCACCGTCTCAGGTATTGACTTTCCTGTAGTCTCATGAGTTGAGTGATGCAAGGACCAATCAAATGAAAACTTTTTCTGTCCAGGCAAAACACAGATAAAACTCTGCACGTAAAATCATGGTTTTACTGTGATCATATCCTCATCCATTTACACAATGGCAGTACAAACAGAGGAACTAATGTAATACAAGAACAAGTACAGACCAATTCAAGAAATGCACAGAACACCAGTTTCCTCTGGGTTTTCTGTTTTCCACACACCAAAAACCTCTCTGAAAGTGCACTGGCTTTGCGAAATTGTTCTAGTTTGCGAAGAGTTTGTTATTGTGTGTGTTCAACGTGTAATGATTACGTGTCATGTATTAACCAGGATGTATTGGTTTCTTGCCCAGGAAACAAAAGAGACATAATTGACCAAAAAAAACAACAAAAAAACAACAACTGTATGTGATGTTAATTTCCACAAGTAGAAGTTATATGAACTTGAACTACAGTATGAAGCTACTAAACTGCTTAATGTCACTCTTTTACACAGAAACATTGACACGTTCTTTCGAAATTGAATTCTAACCTTTATGTCACTTGCGCAAACTGGAGAACCTAGGACATCAGATAGGACAGGTGTTAGGGAACTGCTGGAGAAGCAGTAAGAACCTGAAAGAACAATTTCGAAAGAACCGGAATGTATAATGTTGAATATATAGCAGGACTAAACACTATATAAATAAGTTATATATTCTTTTGTTGCAATGAATGTTCTGTAAGAAGGCATTTAGAGTAATATAGTTTTACTATTATTCCATGAATAATTTAATATTATCGTGTAAACATTTACTACATTTATGAGTGTAAAAACGGTTTTGAAACCATGACAAAAATAGATAAAGAAATTCTAATGTTTAAAACAGAAAATATTGTATATTCTATATATAGTGTATTGTTATATTGATCTGTTGTGGTTTAATTATGACAGAAAGTCTGACTTTGTCAACAGGCTGAAATGATCATGGAACAAATATCATTTTAACATTTCCTGTCTCCAGCAGAACACTTCTCTTACTAATTGCTTATTATTGGTTCACCTATCCTGCATAAGATGGATCTACTATCGCTGAATGATTTAATGATATAGAAATATGCTAAGAGTAACAGTTTGTTTATGGTTTATTGCTGTTGTTGATACATGATACAAAATGTGAATTCAACAGTTCAGCAGCAATAAAATGTGACAAACATGCACATATTTTGCTTGAGAATTAGTTATCACGTTCACAAACCCAGTTCTGATTTCTAAAGCTGATGTGTTTTCATGACTAATAAGCCATACGGCATCTATGCAGACTTTTCCGAGCTTTGTATAGCCTGCTTCATTATATGTGTAGTGTGGTGAAAGGTGTTCAATCGACTTTTTGAGGCAACTAGGAGAGCAAAGGGGAGAAAAACTAATTTACACTCGCCTACAGCCCGCAGATTCCTTTCTTCAGCTGAGAGCCAGGCAGCGGGGTCGGGAGCTGGTGTGATCGAAACGGCGAGTCCTTTGCGCACCAATAGTACGCTTCCTATAAGATTAATTGGTTTTGTTTGTAAATCAGTCCATTACAAGTTAATTGCTGTTAACGCCAGAGAAATTAGTGGCTTATGAGAGCTTGACCTCACAGGTGAAGGTCTGGCCTGTAGAATGTCTGACGATTTCCTTATCTACCATTGTCTAGGGTCAGAGGGGGTCAGGAGAGCATTGTTGGTTTTTGTATGTGCAAGGGGATTTTGTCATTCACAGACACAGAGCATCCAAGATCTGAGCCTGTCGACCAAGGACTTGGCTGAAAGGACAAGGAGAGGTAAGGATGGATCTATTGAAATGAGAGCACACTTCCTTCAGAGACGGAGCCTCCCTCCCTCCCTCCTTCCTTCCTTCCCTCCATCCGCTGAAAATGGCTTCAGGGCACTGGCCATATCTATGGTTCTCCCTTTTCTCTTCCTTCTGTGCTCATTAGCAAGAGGGTGATGGTAAATCCCACATATCCCTCTTTTGCCCATGTAGTATAATAGACTTTTCTCAAACACCGGCGAATGGTTGAATAAGGGGAAAAACTCAACTTGAGGGAAGAACGTGTATAGCACAATATTTACTGATGGCTAATCCCATGCTGTGATGCACTATTCTCAAAAGCTTAATCTTTAATGAAACTTGACCATGCAGGTGATTGGAATAAAGTACAATGTTTTGTGTAAATTTATTATTCAGGGCCTTTTACAAGTAATATTGTCAGCGTAGAAATGATTAGGCAGTTTTATTTTCTTCTATATCTATTTGTATAGAAATGTATTTCTAATATAGATATGATAGTTCAGGATCTGATAAATAAAATGCACAAATAGACAAACAAAAACATTTGATATTTATATTTATACAAGCTATCCCACTTGTTTGTGCCATAGTGGAATAAATCTACTTCTACCACCACACATCAACAAGATCTACACCTCAGGAGGAAGTTGCGTGGGCCTCAAGAGAACACAACCAGCTTCTCATTATTAACCTCCTAATAGACAGGCAAAGTCTGGCCCAATTCCCACAGGCCTTCCCTGTAAATACAGTATCTGATTTGAGAAGGCCACTTGTCTCCTTCTCCTCCCTCTAGAGAACAGAGCATCAGTGAGATCAGCATCAGTGAGATCTTTATAAGAGCAGGGTAAAGGCAGATATCAGATAACACTTAAAGGTAAAGAGTACGTTATGGTGCAGTCGCAGTAGCAATTCCACCTGTGGACATTGCAATTGCCGTGTTTTTGGTTGTTGCAAAATAAATGCAGTTATGTCTTGAGATGGAATAATGAGCTATGAATTTCATATTCTGTATCATTAATTGGTGGTTGCAAGCCATGAATTCTCGCCAAATCTCTCACTTGTGCGCACTTAGCATTGTGCAGCCAAAGGCTGTTCGCACCCATCATCTGTCCTCCCATTTTGTTTTGAAGGAGGAAATCATTTTGCAGTTTCGTCTTGTGCCATAGCAGCCCAGAAATCTGGCTTGTAACATAAACATAAAATTCCACTCTGGATTACTGAACAGTTTCCAACTGTTTGTGTTGAATGAGTCTTAGTGCACTCATGTTTGCAAATAAAACACAGGCTCTTCAAGGTACAGCAAGTGCTGGAGACATTAATCTTCAGCACCTGCCTTGGCACTGCTTTTTCAAACCACTTGACCTGCCTTGGCATTAACTCTCAGAAATAGTTGACCCCAGGACTGGCACAGTCATATCCAGTAATTATAAATACTTCCGTCACAGTCTAGACGCTTATGGAACTGCATGCTAAACCAATATATTGTTCATTATTAGAGCTGTAGTGAATACATTTTTACCGAAACTGCACCTTTACAAAATAATGGCAGGAATAAGAAATAATAAAGACAAACGGTGCCATACCAGTCTGTGAGCACCTGATCTCGTCTGATTTCGGAAGCTACACGGGCTTGGCCCTGGTTAGTACTTGTACTGGAGACCTCCTGGGAATTCCAGGTGATGTAAGCTTTCAGTTAGGCGTTCCTGGCTTAGGTCTGTGTGCATGAAGTTTGCATGTTCCCTGTGCATGCTGGGATTCCTTCGCGGAATCTGGTTTTCTCCAACAGTCCAATGACATGCAGAGTAAGCTAACAGGCATTTCCAAATTGCTGGTAGTGTGTGAGTGAGTGTCTGCTTGTGTGCCCTGCAATGGATTTGCACCCCCTTCCAGGGTGTACCCTGCCTTATGCCCAGAGTCCCCTGGGATAGGCCCCAGGTCTCCTGAGATGTTGAATAGGATAAGTGGTATATAGAAAGAAAAAACAAATTGTTGCTTCTGTTTAGAAAAAAAGAAATCCCTTTCCTAAAAACACCAAGCTAGTCCCATGACACATGTACTGAAACCTGTAAAGAACACTTTAAATCTATACTACTCATAAACTATACCTCTCACACAGTTCATGGCCAAACAAGATTTTCATGACAAGTGAGACCATCCTTCACTTATATGTGGGTGGCATTTCTAAGAGTCCCAGCTAGAGACATCTAGGAGACAAGTGCCTATTTAAATGACCTCTTGGGATAGAGGGATCATGGTGCAAAGCCCTGTAACTGAAGGAAAATAAACACTCTAGGACTGTGTGGGACGGCCCCTCGTTCACAGAATTTATTAATTTGTTTAGAGGGGCAGAGAGAGAAGAGGAGTGGGCTCTTAGGGAAGAAAAAGTAGCTGAAGGGAAAGTAATCTAAGAGGCTAATGATCTTTGGCTTTACAAATGGGTGGGAGAGAGCACTGGGTGAAATTGGATACACCCTGAATCACCCTTGAAGGTACAACAGGCTTTGTCCCACAGGAAAAAGACAAGATGGCAGTTGATGAGGGCTATTTCATCTCAGTGGTCAGAGGCACCATTGGTGGTGAAGATTTATCCTGATACCTTAAGGTTTGATGGCTTTCGTTCCTCTAACTGTATTTAGAATCATTTAAACAGTTTACAGCAATAGCTGTCTTTGAGTTCAGATGCAAACAGTTAACTGTATATGACTATATATGACTACATATGACTATCATTTATATGATAGTCATATATATATGTCTAATCATATATATGGTCATATACAGTTAACTGTTTGCATCTGAACTCAAACACAGTTATTGAACAATTTAACAATCACACGAATCATTCACTTTTACGTGCTATCCTGCATGTGGAGAAACATAAATCCAGCTCTCATAGCAAAGGCAAGTTATATTATACAGGGACATGGCTTTCTTTAAACATCCTTTAAACATTTTTTCAGCACACGGACGGCTAGTTTGGAGGGTTTGTGTTTTAAAAACATTGCCAGTTTCTTTCCCAACTAGAGGGAAATTGTGGTTTAACACATCAGGGAGCTGTCACAGGGTAAATGCTATGTGCATATTCTAATGTGCATATTTCTTGCTCACATTCTTTTGGTAGTATTCACCGCCTGTCAGTCAGTAGGGCTTTTTACTGACGTGATGCTGAGCTGCAGATTCAGTCACCATGGTAACTTTGCAAGGTCTGTGTCACTGAAAATCCATTTAAGGATCAAATTAATCGAGGGAGAAAAAAAGGTCTGTGCTGTTAGATTGCCGCTCCGCACCTTGACAAAGGCCATGGCACAGCAGTGCTGTCAGCTACTAAAGAGAATGTGTGTGGAGGCACTAAGGGAGAACATTGCCAAAGAACTGATGCTGCTACTGCATCAGTTCATCCCATAGCAAAAGGCTGAATTAAAGGAATAGGTCATTCGAAAATGGTAACATTGTTTAAAAAAAGGAGCTATGAGAGAAATCTAGCTGATAGCATGGGGTGATTCACGTGACTACCTTTCACCTTCTGTTAGCCACGTTCACACTTTTGGAAATATGATCCTTCAAAAATAGAAAACAAAACTTCGAAATGGTCGAAAGCAACAAAAAAGGTCAATGATTAGACATATGGTCATGAAAATAGCATAGACTCTGAATATATTAGGGTGAAGCTCTGTATAATTGAGCAGCATGATTGCAGGGGCGATTGAATGTCACGCCAAGAACAGGTGATGAACTTTTTCACAATTAAATGCACGTTAAATTGAATACACTTTTAAAGCCCTGATGAGATTCCATAAGTAGAAACAGCAACCAAGACTGCCACATGCAAAAAATCCATATACACAAGTATTTTAGAAGAAATAAATAAAAGTATATCTGATTTCTAATACATTCTTGTGACTGCCAGGTACGGCTTGTTTCCCAGGCTGTCTCTTTTTTAGTTTCACTGCAAAAACATCTCTTTCACAGCTGCTGTAGAACTCTTGTTATCCCCTGCATATTTGGACAAGTATGGGCCAACCCAAGTGCTGGTGTCAGGTATACTGCTTTCTGAACATTCTTTACCAGAATTTGCATTGTACATAATTCTCCTGCAACCCATACCATTCAGAATCACATGAAACGTTTTGTTGTGACTTTTAAACACTAGCCAGCTTCCTAAAGGATATCACATGCGGCAAATAACACCCTTTTCTAAAAGGAATAGTTTTAGATGGAGAGGCATAATTTTGTTCTATATTGTACATGCATATACCTGGAAGTATCTCACCATATTCTTCATTCTAAAAAATAATGTGTAGAAATAACCCAGAGTAAGGATTTCTGTCCGAACCAAGATGCTGGTAAAATTTTTTTGCATTTTCTTCTGTTTAAATATACTCCAGGAAGTGGAGAGAACTATTCTATCTCCAGAAACACACTCAAATACTGGCTTAGGTTCAAATGCGAAACAGAGAATTATTAAAAAGCCCTACAACTAGCACTTGTAATAATGATTAAACAATTGTTTGTAATAAAACATAGTGTATATACAGTAGTATGCATGCTATTTTAATGTAACCATCATGTGTACATTGACACACCCATCTCACTTATAAGGTGATTTTTCTAATCAATTATAATTACCATAGTTATCGTCCAGCAGCATTATTTAAAGATAAAATGTCCTCAAATTCTCTCTCGGCATGGATAGTTTGTACTTTCCTTTCCTTCATAATTAATTTTAAGAACCATTCGGACAGTCTACTTGGGTCTGGCCCCAATAGGTAGCCTCTGGCCATATCCTCACATGGGATGTGCCATGTTCTTCCACCAGCGATCTGATCAAGTACCCCCACCCATCACTTCCATTGGCCCACTGACAACCTCTGTGCTAACTGGTGACCCTACTAATGATCCTTATCACTGGTTGCCATGGACACAGGTAGCCCCCACTGCCAACTGTCATCCGTAGTGTAGATTAGACTTGAACTCTACTGACCTTTGCTTCTAGCTGGACTCCATTTGTGGCCCTCCCACAACACCCCTAGCAAGACAGGGGATAACCCTTTACCTTTATCTGCCATGTTAAATATGGCACAAAGTCTCAGTGAGAATGAATAATCTATGAATACATTAACTGTTTTACTTAGTTCACAAGTGGTAGTTTATGTAAATAGTGTTTGTATATATCAGCTGTAGCCAAGAAATATGATTATTTATGAAGGAAGCCAAATGAAGCCATTGTACAATCCACACAAGTGAGAGATACTTAGTTTAGCTTTGTCATCCAAAAAACTGTCTTGGATCCCACTTCTCCCAAATGAGTTTCATGTTTTAATATTTTTTTGAGATCCTTACCCATGGAGGCAATTACACAGCCGACAAAGTGCAACCCAAACATACAACTGTATTCACACAACCCCTGAAAGAGAGAGAGAGAGAGAGAGAGAGAGAGTGTGAGTGTGAGTGTGTGTGTGTGTGTGTGTGTGTGTGTGTGTGTGTGTGTGTGTGTGTGTGTGTGTGTGTGTGTGTG
>JAQQZT010000005.1:22723967-22734541 GCA_030068275.1 Clarias platycephalus
GTGTGTGTGTGTGTGTGTGTGTGTGTGTGTGTGTGTGTGTGTGTGTGTGTGTGTGTGTGCGTGTGTGTGTGTGTGTTTAGAGTGTGTGTGTTTGCTGGCCAATTACTACCACAAAAGACAAGCTCTCCTTGCATCAACAAACACACAACCCTTTCTTCTCATCCTCAAGCAGGTTCCAACAAACCTGCTCCTGTGTCTGTGTTTCAGACTCAGACAAGCCACACACAAGAGCATCCTTGGCCATCTAAGATGTCTGCCCAACGGCGCAGTGACATTGGTGGGGGTGTGTTGAATGAGCATTCGCCACTTTTGGAGCTCTGTCTGTAGGCTTTATTGTGACTTTTGAAGACAGGCCTTCTTTGATGTTTTTAAGGAAAGATGAGACATGCACTAGGTAGCCAGCCTCAGGCCTGACATTAAATCTTTACATGAAGCAAAGACTACACAAAGAACAATGGTCCTTTACATTCATGATTAGAAGCCATCAGTCACTTGTTTACATTGTCTATGTACAGGTGAAAGAAGGTTTGTTGGACCGCTTTGTCAAAAAGAAAGACAGTAACAAGGACTGAGATCAGGTTTTCTATGTGTGTGTTGTGTATTCACATGCTCATACACACAGCGCAGATTACAACACGCCTTCTGACATATTTGAAACGTCAACTTTTTCTTCACATTTACACCGCCCCTCTTTGTTTCCCTGTGTAGGGGTTAGTCCACACAAAATGTGACAGCAAGACTTGAAAACATGTCAGGGTCTTAAATGATACCTGAGAGGATATAATTACACCAAAGGTGCTAATAGCATTTATCCAGTCTTGTGGAGGGACCGCCATTGAGGACCGCATAATGGGTGGTGCTACTTTGCTTTGCTTAGAGCAGCATTGTTGGTGTGAAGATGGCTGGAAAAAGAGAGTACTAACAGGTGTGTCGACTGTGTACCGTGACCACATTCTTCCAAAGCAGGAATTCTTTTTCATCGTCACCTACGCGCAGAACAAAGGAGGTTCTCTTTCTCCTTTCCCATTTGTTTGTTTTTCCTTTCTAATGTGCTTGGTTGGCTCCAGTTAAGCAGTGTTTTCATTGGAAAGCATGGAGGCAAATCTCCCTATTAAAGTGATGACAACAGTTTATACCCCATTGTCACTGGACTTGGTGAGCGAGTCCAAAGTTTATTTGTAGTGGCAAATGGAGGGCGATTCCCAGAACGGACTGAAGAGGCCTCCCAGTGAAAGAGGTCGGAGATAGCCAAATATTATGACTGACTGCCTCTTAAATCCCCAACCTTCTTCTAAACAGATGGATATCGCAGATGCAGAGTATATTTGAGCTGCTTTTTCGCCCCTCACAGCAGCCTGACACAAACTGTGCATTGTTGCTAAACATGTCTTTGAAACAATTACAAAAACTGATATGAGACTGAGTCATTCATGTTGCTTTGTCATACTCATATTTAAGCATGGCCAAAAACAAAGGCTGCCATTCATTAGGGACCTTGTGGTCTCTTTTGTAACAGCTTTCAGAGCCTTCAGCCTGAGAAGAGATAATTATTTGTGGTGAAGACAGACATCTCTCACAGCCGTTGTCTTGCTTTTCCCCTACGTTTCGTCTCAGCAGATAATTCATTTTGCTGTTAACTAGCTAAAGTTAATACTCCACACAGCCGACTGATGAATAACTCTCAGAATAGAAACTGAATCATGTGCATTATGAGAAATGCAGCTTAGGTTCGTGAAGGCTGAGTTATTCTTAAAATTAAGAGGGAAAAAAATAGCAAATTGGATCAACACCTCTAGAACTTCACAGCCATATCTTTAATGTGCTGAGCAAGTGCTGAAAGTGAAACTTTAGAACAAACATACCTCAAGTAAGGGCTATTACATTTCATTTGACTTGACTAATGAAAAAGTTATGCAAAGTTAAGGAACCCTTAAATGACATGGAAGTGACTGCAATTTTCAGTTAGACCGGAACTTTGACAGTCAGAAGCAGCTCTGCCAATTTAACATCACTGCCTTACATTTCCTTTCCACATGGGACATTGACCTCTTTTTGAAATGTTTTTGCACAACAATGCTAAAGCACTGAAAATCAAACATGAACAATTTTTACTCAGTATGCATGATTTTGGATTCTTTGCTCTTGTTTGTCCTATTTTTCTAGACCATGTTTAACATTGCAGCGACAGACTATTTTTCACAACGCTACTGCAAATAGTGGCTACGATCAGGTATCAAATACAATAATACTCAGTAGTAGTGTTATTATGGACCCTTAAAGGCTTTCTTTAGAAATTAGCTTGGAAGAGACTTGCTCTAAAAAGTAGTAATGTATCTATGTGAGTAAGGACAAGTTCATAACTCTGTTCAACGCAGAAGGAGAAACATCAGGGTATTAAACCATACAATATTGTGATAATGTCCTAAATTGTGCTAACATTTTTCATTATTTTGAGTTTTGTATGTTCCTGTAACTGCATTTCCTATAACAATTAGGGTTTACTCAAACCTTCTTAAAATAATCTGGGAGCTGAGCTATCTTCTCTAAATCACCCCGAGGTGTGAATATGTGTGTGACTGTGTGAGATGCTCTACAATAGACTGTTGTCCTATTCAGGGTATATTCCTGCCATGCACCTAGTATTTCCCGGATAGACTCTGGATCCACTAGGATAAAAGCAGTTACTAAAAACAAACAAACAAAAACAAACAAAAACAAACAAACAAACAAACAAACAAACAAACATAAATCTAGTACCATGCTTAGACACAATACTGCAGTACCAGTGGAAAATGACACATCCTATTATATGCTAACATTGCTAAAACTATCTTAAGACCAAAATTTCACAGAACTGGCTAAACAGAAGTAATTGTTTTGAATGTGCAGGTACACAATGTGAGAAAAGAGTTTTTCCTGTTTTCTTTTTATATATCTCCATGCACACGTCTTCATTTCAGTGCTACATGATAACCCAAACTTCCCCTAAAGTTTGCACACATTCCACGCAGCATTTTCAGGAGAATCAGCAACACTTTGTTGTAGGCCCTTGGCGAAATAGCTGGTCAAATGTCAAGCCCTTCTGATGAAATGTTTTGTAAATAATGTGCAATAATGACTTTAAATACTCTCAGACAACAGTTTTACAACAGGGGCACTTTTCCTGTGAAACAAGAAGCTTTCTGGAGATGCCCGCAGGCCAAGCTCGTCATAGAGGTGTAATAGGTCTCTTAGTTCAGCCTTGGCACTTGACAATGTTGCTGCTGCATTAAATTACAAACAGCCCATGGATAAGCCCTTATCCTCTTCAAGGATATTTAATCTGGTGATAAATTGTTTTGGAATTCAAGGCCTCATTGAACAGGCTGTGTTTGCCTTTTTTCTTCCAGACAGGTCCCCACCCCCCGCCTGGTGTGTTCAGGTAGAGTATGAGGTTATGACAGTCATTCTATGTGTCAATGTTAAGCCTACTTAACAGAAAGGGCTTGAAGGAAATAAGCAGAATTAAAGCAGACCTGCACCTCGCAACACAATGCATTTATGGGGGTGGCGACAGGGTAACAATCATTAATGCAGCAATTTAGAATTTCACAGAGTGAACATTTAAAACATTTTGAAAAGAAATAAGGAAGGCAGTAAACATTTCTCTGCTGACTATGTAACTTGGCTATCATTTCAGGAAAATAACAGCAAGCTGGCTGAAACTAGAGGCACTGAGTATAGACAATGCATACTTTTTATGCTCCTACCATTCTGAGTTGACATTTTTTCAATGCTTATATTAATTTACTCTTTCTGTTATCATTATACAGTATTGTACATTGCTAATATATATAGCAATAATTTCTAAATACAATATTATTTAAACCGGTAAATTTAGTTTATCCAAAAATGTTAAGCCTTATGCTAAAAGACGTTTCTATACTATGTGAGTGATGCTGAAGGTGTTTAAGACACAGCATGTTGAGAAACTGGCAGGGATTAGGCAGGGAGATGGTGAACCCCTGAGTCAAATTCAACCAAGCTGTAAGTCACCTGATGTTGGAGAACATTGGAGAGAGTAATGAGGTAGTGTATTTTATCAATCCTCACATCAGGCAATTCAAATGTATTGACAGAGGTGCCACTCTGCTGTGGTAATAAATGTAAGCTAAATAATAAATATGGGTACCTCTCGGTGACTTAGTGGTGAGCACTGTCGCCCGTGCACCTCAAGGGTCCTGGTGCGGTTCCCGCCTCTGGTCTGTGTCCATGGAGTTTGCATGTTCTCCTTGTGTGCTTCGCAATGGATTGCTCATGCTCTCCTGCAAGTCTCAAGTCTCCTGGGATAGGCTCCAAGCCCCTTCTACACTGTATACAGGATAAAGCAATTCATACGACGAGAATTATTAAATATACATATATAAATCTCCTTTAGGATCGATTATGGCATAATATGGGGGCCAATTCCTTTGCAAAAATGATTTCTCATGCTCCCAGAACCACCTTTCACAATTTGAGTCCTGAAATATGCCTGTGCCTAGAGGAAAGAAAACAAATAATAATGTGATCACCTGATCATTCAGTACATTCAGATCGTCAGCTGACTTCATTTCATTGCAACATAACTTTACTGAGCCTAGAACTGATCAAACCCAGATCATCGCACTGCCTCCTGGGGTTTGTATAGTGGGCACTATGCGTGATGGGTCCATCACTTCATGTGTCTTCTTACCCTGACTACATAATTTCTTTCCCCCCATTGCTTCAAAGTCATTTTTTGCTCACTAGCAAATGTAAGTCTTTTTGTTTTGATTAGCTTCACTAACAAGTGGTTTTCTTATAGCCACCCAGCTGTTTCATCACATTCCTCTGAGTTCTTGTCATACTGTGTGTGGAAACATGCTTACTTACTATTAAACATAGCTGTAAGCTTTACGGTAAATATTTTCCACAGTGCAACTTCTCCAAATGTTGACATGATCTCCATTAATGGTTTTTTTTTTTTTCTGACCATATTTCTTTAATGAATTTGTTGAAAGGTTAAATTGCCTTATTGTGCCTTTCAAACAACAGTAATGAACAATATATAAATTCTAGCATTCTGGCAATAGCAATGAACAGTCTCAACAGCAGTTTTATTATGGATTTTCATAATTTGGATAAATTTAGGTGGAATAAGATCCAAAAAGCTAGGAATCATAAAAATTAAATGGTGTTTTTAGATGTTAGACTACTTTCTGAAAACTAGAGCCATGAGAAAGATATACTGTATGACTAAGCATTCATACTACTGACAAGCAGGGCAACAATGCCCATCCACAAATAGAAAATATATTGATGTTTGAGTGGCTGTGTGTGTCTTGTGACATGGGTCTCTGGCACATACTGTAAAGTGAGGACAAAGTTTGCAAAGTTAAGAGATGATCAACTCTCTCTACCGCTATTGTCAGCAGATAAAGCGAGGAGATGCAAGGGATGACCTGGCCAAGTTGCCGAGTCGAGCCAGCAGAATAGCATCGCTCTCACCAGATGGACAGCAAGCGAAAAAGACGACGAGAGCACAGTTGAGCCAGGGCAGTATGGCTACAGAAAGGGCCATGTGGTTGAGGCACGATAGGGCAGGACAAGAACTTCAATCATTTGCCAGACTTTCTCCAGTCTCATGCTCCAATCATAGGAGTGAAAGTGAGTTGAGGAATTAAACGCGTTTCATTTTAACAGCCCGTTTTTTAGCCCTCAGCTCCACATAGACAAACAGGCTTAAAAAATAAGGCGAGTTCTGTGTAGTAGTATATTAGGCCACTTTTCTTGTCATTATCTTAATTAAGGCTGGGTGGAACAGAGGGATTGTGTGTCTTTAAACACAAGTGCAACAAGCCAAAACATATGAGGCAAAAATAATATTCACATTGCTGCTGTAAATTTGCAGCTCATTAGTAGTGAGCAAGTGAAGTGACCATCCTGGCATGTGACGACCTTGGATAATTTCAAGTGTGGGGCTTTTGGTTAATATTTCATCATTTGTTATGAGACAGATTGGTGGTCCCTTGTCCCCCCTGGCTGCGTGTCAATGTTGTAATTCCTTGCTTGTGCGGTTGAGTAATTCTTTGAGTTTGAAAACAGATGTCAAAACAGTAACAATGGCATGACACAGTTTGCTATCCTTTTAAGCCAACTCAACTGCCTGCACCGAAAGCGTTTGGCAAACTTTATGACGAGCGGACACAGGATAGAGGCTGCGGTGCTTTTACAAGCCTACTTTAGCAGCTTTCAAAAATACTTGGCATTTACACTGGCATTTAGATTTATATATTTATTTCACTTGTGTGCAATAACATTATGTGCAGGATGCAAATTTGGTTAGTTCTTACGAAGCCATGACATTTTGAAATGTGAAATAAATTGATATGGTTCAATTAAATTCTAACTGTTAAACAGGGAGGGGGGAAGCATAGCCAGCTTTCACTGGGGCCAAAATTGCTTTGTACTTTGCATTTCTATTTAATTACGGCTGCTTGAGTGTTAGGCGATAACAGTGAGACCCTCTAGTGCCTCAGCATAATGCTTGATGGTCTGAAATTGTGTTGGAAGGAATATGACGTCTGTAAAAAGCCTCGTACTGCTGCACAAAAGCATACCAGGAATCACCTGGAATGTAAGAGTTCAAGCAAGCAAGGGTGGAATATATTTAATATTGTGTTACAGATCTCACTCCTCAACCAAAATAAAAATAAAAACTTCAGAGTAAAAAACAATACACAGCTTCTTGAAGGCAATGAGATTTTGCACATTCAACCATTTTTGAGGTGACCTAAGTTATTTAGTTGAAGTGCAAGACAATCATAGTAATGATGTGGGTGTAACTAGTCTTGTTGCTAGGTGTGTGTGTGCGTGTGTGTGTGTGTGTGTGTGTGTGTGTGTGTGTTAGACTTACCAGTACAATTCAGATGTCTAACCCCCAGCCAGCTCAACAGCACTGAGTCATCAAATCCCATTTCTTAGAGTTTGCCTTGGTTGAACCAAAGCCAAAGCATCTGTGTCCCTGATTGGTCTCTGAATGTGTGAATACATACAGGCTCTAAATGTTTATCACATCACTTCTTCATAATGATAGATATTATAAAGAAAATAGATTTCTCATCCACCCAACATACGCTTTAGTAGCTTAAACTGTATGCTGTGGATCAAGGGTTTGGTAGAGAGAGAGAGAGAGAGAGAGAGAGAGAGAGAGAGAGAGAAAGACTTGAAACGGCAGGAGGATATCTGAAAATCATTTTCTAATACCTGTTAACTTCAGGAAAAGTGTAAAGTCGTATACAGTACTGTGAAAACGTCCTGCGTCACCCCTCATTACATCATGTTAAATTTAATTAAATGATGTACATTGCGTTAGGCAAATGCCTAAAGATCCAATTTAAAAGTTTATATAACAACCTCAGCAGTAACCTCATTTCCCCTCTCATTTGTTCTAACCAATCAGCATTCAGCATCACCAGTATACTAATCACCGAGCTGATCATCTGTCATCATCGCCACCTGTTTCCCACTGGTTCATGCCTTATATTAGATGTTTAAATATGTTTGAGATATTCACATGTCAAAAAAAAGCATTCCTCTGAAACTGGTCAGGTAGAGGGACTGGACTGAAATTGAGAATCGAAACCTTGTTAAATATGAGAGCCAAAAAAAATCCTTCGCAAAGTCTGGAAAAGATAAAAATATAAAGTCTGGTGCTTTGGAAGAAAAATCTGAAGAAATAAGGGGTGGCTCAAGACTTTTACACAGTACTGTATACAGTATTTGGAATTAGGGGTGGGGACTGTATGGGTTCAAATAGAGAAAACATCCAAACAGTTACTGGTGAAATTAATTTATTGTCCTGAATAATACAAAATGCTCACAAAAAACGACTAGTGATTTTAAAGTCTTAGAATTGACCGTGTGTGTGTAACACACAGTGTATAACATGTAACTATCCTATGTTTAAAATGAAATGTTCTACCATAATCAACTAAATTATAATAAAGATGGTAGTGATAGTGTCTGATACTTTGATAAGTAAAAATGGTATGTGTGACGTGGTAGATTTAGTTTCAGGAAACATTAGAATCCATTAGAAGATGGAAACTGCTGGTGGTCACTAAAGGACTAGGTTAGAATGAGGTTAGCAAAACTTATAATGGCTTCATACGAAGTCCCCAAGGTCTTTGCTTCGAATTTGGCCAATCAACCAAGTAATGAATAATCCCCCCAAATATTGCCAATTACTTCAGTTAAGTTCACACACCACAATAATAAGTAAACAACACTCAATACAGCACTTCCATGACAAATTACTTTATACATTTATAGTGCTGAGAAAAACATTCCACTGGAATACTTAACAAGCTGCACGAAGTGTACTCTTTTATTCTGTTGAGAAAATCATAACACTAACAATAAACAAGATTATTTGTTTCTCTGATATATACACATTAAAGTTTGCATATTTTTAATCAAACAAAGCACAGTCTAAACACTCAAACAAGTCAATTAGACATGACTGTTTTGCATACCTGATATAAACACTGCAAATGTTTTGTCTCAGTGTAATTACCAGATGTTTATGATACCTGCTGCATTTTCTTGTGTCAAAATCATAATCAAACACTGGCTGCACAGTAATATTTAGAAAACAGCTTGACACCTTTTGATTCGTCATGAAGATAATGATTGTAATTAATTGTAGTTCTATTTTCTTTTCTTTTTTTAAACTTCCCCTCCCAATTTTATTTCCATTGTTATTTTGATAGCCACAGACAGCTGGTTCTAATACAATGGGGAATTAATAGCTCATTTGTAAAACATACTGAGGGTGTGTTATCAGAGAGGTGATGTATAATGGCTTGTGTCAAGGGCTCTGGTAAAGTGCCCCAGTCAGGCTCGGGTGGCCTCCGTGAGAGCGTTTTTACGAATTGGCACGTTCTGCTCTCGTGCCTGCTGCCTAGGCTTTTATTTTACTTACAGCTGACAATGTCCTCGCCACCACCACTAGTTTGAGTATTTGGGCTCTGCCTTTCTTTGCTCCTATCAAAACAACCTGCGAGGTCCTGCGTTCCTGCTAGGGTTGTATAGACTTGGGAGTATGCATCAGCTTTGGGAGAAAGAATGAGAGAGAAAAAGTGAGGGAGAGATAAAGAGAATAAAATTACTGTCTGAGGTGATGCAAATGATATCCTCAGTGTATCTTCCCCAAAGCTCCTACCAGCACACTGACAGCTGATGCCAGGATTAAACAAAAAGATCAGGAACTTATGACTAATAGCTCAAAGCAATCATCTCTCATTATTTCAATTACATGGGTAAATGCATGCAATCATGGATCAAATTGCTGCTCTGAAGAGGGTCTTTTCAGCCACGCGTCCCTGTTAGCAACAAAAAAGAGACCAAATGTGAAAATATTTGCACTGATTTTCCTCACAAAAATACACCTTTGTTTGGAAAAAAAGAAACAGTCCCTCGGTTTGCAGTATGCGCCTTTGAAACCTGTCCAAAATGCAGTAAAACAACAATGCTGGTCAGCACACACTGGTCCAGAGACGACACATGAGAGCTGTGGAGAATATGAGCAGGACTGGAATTTTGTCTCACTGCTGCTATCTGAGGTGAAGGGCTATGCAAATGGCAGCCATTTCCCCCAATAATAGTAGCTGCGAACATGGCTGGGCCGGCCGATTCCGGGGTTCTCAGCAAGCTTGTGATTGATGACTCACTGACTGAGAGAAAATTGCCTTCTCATGCATAATTCATCAGGCTATCTATTTGCTGTTAAAGTAGCTGACAGGAATGTTTCTGACTGTCTGAGGGCACAATCCACTTTCGAAAATCACTTATAAGAAGTGGAATATCAAAAATAGCCATGTAAGACCAGTATCAGGTTAGGAGCACCCCTTTCTTCTTCAGGATACAGAGTGCAAGGGGTTGTCTTTTGCCTTTATCAGGCTGACAGATGAAATGCTTTCAGGACAATTCTACTCCATTTCCTGACACCTGGCTGTTCAGAAAGAATAGAATTTTAAGAACTGTGACAGACTGAATGGAGAAGCACTCTGCTTGTGTCTTATCAGAAAGTTATTGTGTCTACAAGTGTGTATGTTTTTTTTTTTTTATCACATTGTTCTCAAGCACTACAGACAAAGCAACAAAAAAAAAGAACAAAAAAAAAAAATGCCCATAAGGCTATCCTGGTGTTCTTGGTCAAACGGGCACAAAGAGGATAAGCTCCCATCCTCCCAGGGGTAATTCTTGAAAGGAATCTGTTATAATACACCAAGCCATATATTTAGAGACAAAAGGCAGGTCAAAGAAGTGTGTGACATTTTGAAAACTTATGTAAGGGACTTCCTCAAATCCAGTTTGTATCGACTCTGTGCCATAGTGCTGGCCTCTGTGTAACTGAGCTCAGCCACTGTCCGTCTGTAACCCCTGCATAGAGTTATCTTGACTAAATTCTTGCCCCATCCAGTGCGAGACTGCAGAAATTGGGCTAAAGACAAAAGACAAGGGGCGGGGTGGGTGGGGGGGGTGTGGGGGGGGGGGTGTATAGGATATAG
>JAQQZT010000005.1:22739929-22758400 GCA_030068275.1 Clarias platycephalus
CATATCACATATCTGCATATTTGTACAAATATCATTTGTCTGCATATCATTTGTTTGTCTTCTTAGTTTTTTTGGATGAGTGACAGGGGTTTTGGATAAAAAAACAAACATAATTATTTAATATTAAAAAAAAAAGTTTAACCATTTATATCTTATTATTAAAGGTACTTGTCTGTAAATGTGGGTAAATATTTCGTTCACTGTTCCACGTTACATAAGTGTGGAGTAGACAAGATGCATATCTCTGCCGTCTCAAATATCCAGTATCAGCTCTTGATCTTGAAATAAGCATTAAGAATTAAAGGTGAGGGGAAACAGAAGGTGTACATAGCAAGCAAAACATAGTCTCTCTCTACACAATCTCTTGGAAAAAGTCTTAAGGCCAGGCTAAACCAAGGAACTTCTTTCATGCATTTTTGGTAACCTGTTTCTCCCTGCGTATTTACACCAGATCAGGTCAAACTGGGGTTCTCTCTATAGTCAAAGGATCTGATCCCAGACTTATTCAATTTTTCACCGTGAAAAAGATAGTAAGCTAGGCTTAAATGTAAACATTCATCATTTATTTAGCAGGGCATCACTTAAACATGAAGCAGTAAATGTTTTGAATACCAGAGCTTTAGACTTCAACCAGGGCCAAATGTCTCTCCTTGACCTTGCAAATTCAAGCAGCCACATACAAACACTAAGCTGTCACTCACCACCATGACTTTTATCCCACCAGAAAAAATGGTGACTCAGAAAAACTCTCCATCCTAGAGAACCTCTAAAAGCAAATATAGGAACGTCAAAGGGACACTGAGAAAAATGTACATTCATGAGGGGGATGAGGAAAAAGAACAGGCCAAGAAGGAAGAAGAATCCTGGATACAAATGTCACATTTATGAGGTGAATCAGTTGCCCCTTGAGGGCTGAGGCAAATCTTTCGGTTGAAGGAATTAAAATATTTCTGTCACCGAGGAGGGGGAGAGGGGCTGCACAGACTTGGGCATGGTGTTTGTCTATGTATGTTTACAACAACTGTCATTAAAGGCACAAGAAACAAGATGGCTAATGTAAGGCGATCCCTCCCCTTGGCTGAATAATTAATGCCAGCTGCGAGGAAAAATATGCGTTGCTGCTTCTTCCTTCTCCATCGCTTGCCTCTCTCACCCTTTTCTAAGTGTCTCTGGGGATGGATGGGTTTCGTTCCTGGTCGCGATGAGTAGCCATTTACTGCCCGATCTGGCCTTCTTAGTGCCGACTCTCTTCCTGTCTGCTGAAACCAAATTTGCCTCATTTTAGTCACCTCGAAGCAGACTTGTGTGTGTATATATTTTCAGGAAAATTTGATTGCCAGTATCGATTTTTCAATCGGCCCTCAGCTCAGGTTTTAGAAATATGTAAACTGTTGTGTTATTTCATCAGGCCCGGCTGAAGAACACATACCTCAGATACTGTACACCCAATATGGTGGAGCAATCTTTAAGCAAGACAACTCGGACATAAGTAGATTAAAAAAGCCATAATGGGGAAACAAGTGCCCATTTCAAGTGCAGTTGAAGGAAATTTAAGACCTGGAAAGTTGCATTATAAATTTTTGATCAAATTGAGGATATTTTCACACTGGCTGAAGGCTGAAACCTGAACCTATATTTTCTGTCTTTGGTTTCCTTTCTTGAAGTACCCTTAATGTGCCAAAGATGTACTACTTAAGCTCGGGTTACTGTTGTCGGTTTGTACGTTAATGTCTAAAAAGTTCAGATTTGATTTGAATCGACCAATATGCATTAAAACCACTGTTCTTTAATCAAAATCGTATATAATCTAAAAGGGAGAGTAACAAAAGCTTCCCATTCTTTCAACATCCTGCTCTTTTTGGCCTGTCTAATCCAGTTGAGGTTTGAATGTGGTCTTTCTTCTCTTACAGCAGTGGAGGGTTACTGCAGGAGATGGACAAATTAGCCTACACCTCCATTCCTGAGCGAGGCTATTGTATATCGCTGCAGTCTGTTCATGGTCTCAAAAAGAGGGCCATGGCCCACATGCAGTCATTTCACATGTAAAAGAATTCTATGCAGTGTGTAAAGATAAGGATTAAAGATTACATTTGTTTAATTATTTCTACAATTACTAATAGTGTTTAAACAAGGCCAGATTTACTGTGACTGCAGAATGTGTTTAAATATTCCTTTCAGCTTAATGCATATTTAATTACAAAGATGCCACAATTTAAAAAGAAGTGTATTTTTTATGTAATGTAGTATCACATTTTTCCAACACATGCAAATATATTTCTGTACGTATGTATAAAGAGAGTTCATTTGCTAAAGCAGATATCTCAGTTTTTATCATTTGTCATAAATCATGTTTTTTTGTTCTTATGTACTCTAGGAAATATCAATCAAATTGATGTTAGGTTGTTTTGATAAAGTAAAAATAATTAGTCTCTAATCTTTAATTATGACTTGAACAAAACCATTTCTTTTAATCTTAAATTAATAAATACAATAAATATCATAGCACATACTATGTAATGTGTAAAACACAAACACACAACAAATCAAAAATAAATGTGTTGTTATACAAAACCACATTGTTGATAAATATGATATTAAAACAAATATGAATATTTTTGTATTAAAAATTATTTGTCATTTATTTTTAAAATAATGATTCTTATTAAGTCAAATGTTAAAGTAATAGGAGGGTTAAAAGCTATTACGTTTACACAGTGCACACTTCAAAATTGTTTTAGATGTAGTGGGATCAATACTTTAAAACAAACTCCCACAGAACGATCAATTAAAATACCTCCCAACACCACTTAATTTTCATAATTTAGCTGCCCCAAATTGAACTGCAGTCAATGCACTGGTTGGGCCTTCAATGGAATAAGTGTGTTGTCTTTCAACAGATGTGACTGAAAGTGTATCGGGAACACTCTGTGCATTAAGCCCTGAATTCTAAATGAACGGCTGGCTGCGATGATCCAACCCAACAGACACTTAAAAACTGACACACAGGAAACCCAGAGAAATTACTTAAAGGATCGGTTACATCTAAAATGATGGAATCAATAACAATATTTTCCCTTGGACCCTATCGCACTGATAAGCAAAAACCTCCCTTAAAAGCCACATTAAACTTTAATCCGGTGCAGTTTGCTCCGGCGATTGGTAATATCTGGACAGCTGTTTTCTGATGTGTTTGAAGCTTGTTTCCTTTGCCATGTCAGTGTCATCTACTAATTGCCTTTTCTTTGGGATACATGATCCTATTGAATTCAATCATAGGAGTATGAAACAGGGAAAGGCTTTTTGGGGGCTCAGATCAGAATAAAACAGCCAAGGTTGGATATTTGCTGAGTCTTTGCTACAATTTGTAGACTTCATCCCAAGTGACTTCACTTAGCATCTGATTTCAGAGCATCAAGGGTTGGTTATTTGTTTATTAGGGTTTTTTTTTCCTAGCTTTTGCAAAGTCTTGCTGCCAGCACAGTTCAGGGCAGGGTCTTGATTTTTTTTTTCTTTTTTTTTACCTACACATTTTTGAAAGCGATCATAATATAGAATGTAAGCAATCCCACGAAGTTTCAAAATCTTCACATTTATACTGCACTACAATTTACATCAGTTCACCTGATGGATGAGGTACATTCTTATGTATTTGTATTGTTGTGTAAAGCAAAAGCATGGCGAACTACATAAGTCACTATACATTCAGATTTGAACTGTAATAAATGACCCCTATTGTTGTGAACAGTTGAGAACGTATGTGAGAATCACACAGCTGTCTGATTTTTGGAGGCTAGTGAGCTGGTTTATGGAGGCCCCAATCAGTATTTACTTGAAAAGCGAAACTTGGAAGAGGTTGGTTTTAATATCTCCTTCAGGGCTGGGGCCAATGCAGGCTGTGATTTCACAAGTGCAACCCGAGCAATCACTGCTATCCCCCCTGATTGCCTGGCCTGCGTCTCTGAGGATGCAAAGAGCGAAAGATTATCTTTCCCCCGAACTTCCTCTGATTACCGACTTTGAGAGGCATGCCTTCATCAGCCAACACGCCAGCAGAACCTCGCAGTCATAATGTAGTATTTATTAAAGACAGGGCTATTTAAGCCGATCGATACGTTCAATCTATGTCTGTGTCTCTTGGCTTTGAGGGTTAGAATAGCTGACACAGGAGACATCCTATATTGGCTTGTGGTGAAACATTCCTTACAAAGTGTTTTAATGGATTTATTCAAGCCAATATTGCCAACATTTCACTGAGATCTGAGGGAACAAACCATCATGCTAAATCTAAATTTAAAATAGTTTTGGAATATGCATCGATCTATACTTTTCAAGTCAACCAGGAAAATCTTGTACCTGAAGGGCACATTAAAATGAGCAAAAATTACAAATGTATCTAGATGTATTTGGATATTTGAAAAGGTTATTCTATTGAAAATTGTAATTGAATAAAAGCTAACAACCAACAATGTTAAATGGTCCTATTTCGCTTTTTATTATTCACCACCTACTTGTGACTAGAGGAGTCAAGAGGCAAAACAAAGAGACATCTCCAAACAGCAAGGAAACTGCATCTCAGGTATTGAGTGCACGTCATTCCGACTGGCCTTTAAGAGGCACCCTGAGAACCTGTCTTTTTAGACATCCCTGGCCTGCCCACCCCCAACCCCCATCCATAGCAGGCACAGAGCAAGGTTTGATGGATTGCATTCCCTGTCTAACTCTTGACTGCTCCTTCAGCTCTAGCCAGGTATGAAGATCTTATCAGCTCTTAGTCCCATTGCCCCTGGCCTTTTCAGCCCAGTGTGGCTAGGTTTACGGAAATATCACACTGATCACAGTGAGGTACTGTATCAATAGCATGAAGCTCTGATAGCCTGACACAGACACATGTCCACACTTGAGTCATTTTCCATCTTTGGAATTTTTGTTTAATATTTGTACTTACCTACACTTGCGAGAAGAAAAAAAAAAATATTAAATTGCTCTCTCTCTAATCATTATCTATTATTTAAAGTTCATCATGTCACACTAGGCTGTGTGGAAATAAAATTAATATCACAAAGCAAAGGATGCACTGCTATTTAAGTTCTTTTTTTTTTTTTATTATTAAAAAAGCATCCACGACTCAAGCAAAAACAAAGCCGTCCCCTGGTGTGACAACTTCCTCGCCAGCCTCACATGACCACTTACAACACACACTTCCCCTTAGCAGCATGCACCTGTTTTAACCCTGACAGGAACTTATCACTTAATCTTTATTAGAAGTGAACAAGTGGGGGGTAATCCTCCCATTGAGTTGTTTCAACTCTTCTGCCCATAAACAAAGGTGGGATAATACCCTTGTTGGAATCGTCTTGTTTTGGTGGAGGATCTTCAAGAGGCTTAGGGCCAAACTCTTTGTAGCTGCTATTTGTCTCTCCACACAGCCAATAATCCCGACATTTGTCAAACCATCAGGGCAATCTTAAGCTGTTAGCATGCCGGCTTCTTCTTTCCTTTCTCAACCGCACTTGAAATTCGACTTAACCCCTTGGTTTGTATTAAGCCAATAATGTTTCCTTTCTTCACTTGTCAGCAATGCATAAGGGGAGCTTGGCTTTAGCTAGCTAAAGTGAAGGACTCTGAAAAAAAAAACAAACAAAAAAAAACTGTTAGATGTTTCTGTTTGTTTACACAAAGAAGCTTGCCTATGTGAGGCTTAAAACATGACATTGCTCTCTGGTCTGAAGCCCTCATTAAATTAACTAGGAGTTTAACAGTTTTCAGGCTGGTGGCAAATTAGCGTTCACAGTGGTATCAATTTATATATTTCTACTGTCTTGAAGTGGGAGACTCTAATAGTAAATGCACTATAGAAGCCAGAGGAAGCCCCTGCATGCCAGCTGTGAAGCTTTTTTTTAGGATATATTCCAATGCATCATCCAGCCAGAACGTTTCAGAGTTTGAGCTGAGAGGCAATAAAGTAATTAAAGCACCAGGGGTTCAAACATTCAATATCATTTTCCAAAATGTGTTTAATTAAAATTAATCATGAGCTGCATTATATCGCTACCTGTGGTGAAAAGTGGTACACTGGTTCTCACTCTAGTCAAGCTTTCCTTTGAAGGTTGCAAATTGGACAAGTAGTGATTTTAAGATGTTGCCAAAGATGTTGAATTACACCAATCGTTTGCCTTTTTGCTTTTCCACAATTTCCCATTATGGTATGGCTTTTTAAATAATTCCTTCATTATTTCAAATGATTCCAGTGTGGCAACATTACACTCTCAATTCAAATCAAATGCTTTGTTTTCTATAATGCAAAATTCACCACTCATTTCAAACAGCTTATAACTAATCCAGCAAGGAACAAACATCTTAGCCTAATTTATCCGTCAATTATAAATTTGTTCTTCAAATTCAGTGTTGTTGGATTAACTGTTTAAATGTCTGCAATTTTAAATGTATGTATTACAAATTAATGTACATTTAAATTTAAACTAGAAAAACAAAGTACTTCTAAGGGTGATCAGCTCCCCAAATTGCAATAAATGCAAAGTTATTGGAAATAAATGTTTTGTAACCTTAAAAAGATTTAGAATATTCAAGCAATTTTATTCAAACTGCTATAAGTGAATAATATAGTTAGAATTGTTATGGCCCAGCTCTTGGTACTATTTCAGTCCCATAGTATACCAATTTTTTACTAGAGGAAGTAACAAAAATTAAAGGTAAAAGAGTTTTAATGGTGGTTTAAAGTTGTGGATTTTATGGTTGACAGATAACAGAACATCCAGATAAAACATGCAGAATAGATTTTTATTTTATTTATTTATTTTTTATTTTTTTTAAATATGCACAAAACTGTTTAGCAACTGTACTTTTAAAAAATCTAGATAGGGGATGTTAATTATCTGCAGAAATTTCCTGCTGCAAGTGTCACCTAAATGCCTTCATTGAGATTATTAATACAGCCATTAAGTGGTGCACATGCAATATTTTGGACTGATTCAATGCATTGCTCTTCCAAAATATTCATAAATGAAATTCATCTCAACTGGCTACTTTCCTCCAATTTTCTCCTTAATTTAGTTCCAGCTGACCAAATATAAATTGCATAATATACTTTGAGGAAAGTGCTATCTGCCATGATTGACTAGTGTCACTGTGACTGAAGCGGAAGTGCAAGTATTCCAGAAAAATATACTTTCAGAAAAAGCATTCAGAAAACTTGCAAGTAGATGCTCTTCATTAACTATGTTAAGAAAACCTGAACACCTGTCCAACTCAATTATTTATATAATCAATTCTTTTATTTATATAACGTTTTTAACAGGTCACTGTTGCAAAGCAGGTTTACAGAATTATATTCATGAGTATGAAATGTGTGAGTAAATATGTAAAATATGTATAAAGCACTTTTTTATGCATTTGTCCAATCAATCAATCAATCAATCAATCAATCAATCAATCAATCAATCAATCAATCAATCAATCAAGAGATTTTATTTAATGTTCACGCCAACCATCAAGATAAGGTAAAATATGATCTCTAGTTGCTGGTGCAGATGTATTGGTTTTATTGTTCCAGTGTTTGTTTGATTGTTCACACACCACACTCACAGGTTACACAGATTGGTTTAAAAACAAAAAAAGAAAAAAAAAAACAGCAACGATTCTGTGGATGGAAACACCTAGTCTGATGGAAAGGTTAGATTGTTTGGAGCTGGTAGTAAATTAAATAATCAGGCGTAGTACAACAGCAGTAGTCCAACAACCTCAAACTTGCTTTTCTGCTTTTGTGGTTGTAAAGAGTGCTTAATTCATTATTCAAATTAAAATTTTTATTTGTCACATACACAGTCATACACAGAACGATATGCAGTGAAATGCTTAGACAACTGCTCGTGACCTTAAAATAAAAGATAGAAATATATGAATATATGAATAGAAAATAAATATGAAAAATAAAATAGAAGGTAAATTTAACTAAGAAAGAATAAAATAAAATATTAAATTAAAATAGATAAAATAACTGTACAACAAAAATACATAATACATAGTATATGTACAACAATATAGAAAATATATGAAGAAATATAGACCAATAAGAAAAACAGCTACACAAAGTAGATATAGATTTATGGCATTTTTGTGTGGAATGAAGTTAGATAAAAATGGTAATAAAAGAATGGTAATGTCCAGGGTTGTGCAATCCACATATTTAAAGTGTCTATATATTGTACACCATAGGCAATTTTTCTAAATTCCAAGCCTGTAGAAATCCGTGTGAAATGCCAGATGATTCAGAAATACTTAATCCAGCCCTTCTCATACCAACATTCATGCAACAATTAAAGTCACAGAGGTCACACATTTCTCTCATTCTGATATCTAAGGGTAAATTTAACTGAAGTAATGTATTTGCATGATTTTATCCATTTCACCACAGACACATGTTTGGCTGATTAGATAACTGCTGAAATGTCCAGATGTACATTTGTTGTCCAGGTGTTAGTATTAAAGTGAGTGTCTATAGATATAAGGCTCATCATGCCATTAATGTGAAAGTGCTTTAATGCAGTTTGAAGCGAACAGTTAAGGTAGATGGAAAAACGTCTAAACAATTATTTACATGACTATGGATTCAATAGGTCGAATGTACTCACAGAGGAGTATTGCAGCTTTAGGGGCGGGCAAGACAAACCCTGACAAGGCCCAAAAAAGCCCAATGAACTGACACAAGACCTATTAACAGTTCATTAGGCAAGCTTAGATGATTTTGCCACTTTTACTTCTGACTTCCTTATACCAGACCCTAAATTTGTCTCCTGCCAGCAGAGCTGTAGGCTTTGTGTTCTTCTTAGAAACTCAACCTAATGAGTGCTGTTGTTTCCATTACGAGGAGGCCAATGCTTTGAGGCAGCTTAAGGCCTGACTAAACCCACACAAAGCCCTTAATTTTGCTGCTATCAGTTATCCTTTTATGAAATTTCCCATTTCACAAACTAGTGTTGTGCTACTAAGAGTGATCTCAACATATTTTTCATATAGTGTATTAAATGCTAGATGTCTTATTTTATGTCCCTAAAACATGTAGTGCTAATTATATCTATATAGCTTTCTAATCATTTTGTTTCATACACATTTTCCCATTTCTTACAAATTTGCCATAATTTTCTTTTGAAATTGGTAAAAATGCTATACAAATAAAATTGAATTGAATTGGACTGAATTAAACTTTATAAAAATGGAAATACTGTCAAAATAAGATCCAAAACGTTTATTATAATTAAACAGATATGATCCTAAAACATTCCAACGTACACAAGCATTACCTATCCCTGTTTATTCAACATAGTTCTCACTGTCCCCTTAGTGTCAATTAATTGGATTCGGTTGCTGTACATCTGAGAAGAAAGACTGCCTTGTTGCCAAATGAAACTCTGCACGTGTCCTGTTCTTTCTCAGCTCTACTGTTAGTCATGGTTTACTCTCCAGTCTAGCACTTACTGATCATTAGCATGTGTAACTTCCTCCTAAGAGGACAAGGCCAAACATGCCTGAGTGCATGATTCAGCTGAGAGCCTAATGAATAGTACTGAGAAGCCCAATGAATGTCCATTCAGATTTTTTGAAACATTAGGAAGACATTTTAAGATAATCTAGAGCTCTTTAACAATTGCTGACACATATGTGATGATTAACAATCAATCAGTCTTAAACTGATTGTCAAGCATATGTATAAGGGCCATAGTAAGAAAAATCTACGGTTAAAAAAAAAGCTAATGATTTAAACCTAAACAAATAAAGAGCCTGCAGTGGGTTTGTCTGAGGGCTTCAATCAAACCAAAGGAACATTAAGAAATATTCACTGACCATGTTGAATTCAGGTTGTTTCAGTCCCACTGAGTGCTGTTTTAAGCAATAAGGTTGTTGTCGTTGTCATACTGAGCTCCAGCACACAAAGATCATCCGGTGGAGGAGTAAAATCAATGATTTTCCCCAGTCCAAAGCATGAATGCTGGAGAGCAGAAAAGGCTTGCTGGCCATTTGACCTTCTCTGTGTATTAAACAAACACCAGATGGTGGACATTCAGCACGTCCATTATCTGAGAGCCTGGAGTGTTGTTCCTGCTGCTAATTCCCACAGAGTCCCTCTCCATGCCTGCAATTGAACTGCATGCATGCAAGCACCTCTTAGTCCATGAATATCCAAAGCTCCATTCAGACCAACTGTCTAAAGCAATGGGCCTGTTTCTTCAAGCCAAAGACCACAGGTAATATCTTCTCATAAATTAAATCTCTCCGCAAGATATCTACCAACAGTTCAGGTTATTTGTAGAACATGAGTTGCAAACAACAGATGAATGCCAATAAACTGAGGGTCTTTATATCATCTGGCTCAGACAGAGAAAGCCATCTACTACTGCAGATATATGTTCACTATGACAGTGAACAAAGTACAAGCATAACTGTAGACGATGGTTAACATAAAAAAAATAAAATAAAAAGTATGCACGAGTGCGAATGGAAGACAAGGACTATGGATGAATTGGGGAGAAGACATGCTGTGCTACCATTGTACATGCACAAATGTGGAAGGAATGCCCAGAGTAGCAATGAGAATTCAGCCCACAATAGTTCAGCAGGGTGCTGATGTGTGTGCTGAACCGGAGCCTTGACAAGGAAGTCCTAGCTGGCATCAAACACAGAGTTCATTCACACACCACTTCTGAAAGGAGATGCAAAGGTGACACCAGGGCAAGGGAGCTGCTTAAATAATAACTACTGCTTTTGCTTATAAAAACTGTCCATTTTTAATTATTTGCAAATCTGGAATATGGAATTTGATGATGGCTTTCGACAAATTTAAGTGCATGATAAACAATATGCAATATCATGCTTATATCACATATACCACATAAGCATCATGAACTATTAAACAGCTTGTGATATTTCACAAGGTGTTAATAATTCTGTACATAAATCATGTCCTATTTCTGAAACAATAATTTGCAGTGATTAAATATCCAGCATGAATTTTCCCACATTTGAACTACTTTTTAAAATAGGTTATTTTAAAGATTTTTTTAGTAAAGAACATTATGTAGCCAAATTTCACCCAAGTTTCCACACAGTCTCTCTCTCTCTCTCTCTCTCTCTCTCTCTCTCTCTCACACACACACACACACACACCCACACACACACACACATACACACACACACACACACACACACACACACACACAGAACGAGAGAGAGCGAGAGAGAGAGAGAGAGAGAGAGAGAGAGAGAGAGAGCAATACTAGAAAAAAACTTGACAAACCCTGAGTAAAATTGTTCTAATCGTCCCCACCATTAAAAGCAAACAGCTAAAAAATCTTCACTTTTTACTAATTGCAGAGTGACCTCTTTGGATGTTTGTTGCTTTTTGATAATAATGCCTAACGCTGGACATTTGAAGTGGCATGGTGGTAATTACAGCCATCTAATTACAGAGTGCCTGATGCCTGCCTTCAAGAGGTTAGTGCAGAGAGCCCACTGACCCATCAACTCACTCTTTAGAAATGCAGCGAGAGCTAAATCTCTTCCAATTTACTGAGCTCCAGTGTGTTTAGAGGGGTGAAAAACATGACATGATTCTTTGGAAAATAAGTTATTGAGACAGACTCCTCAGACACTTTTCAAACGGAAGCCATAATTTACCCAACATGTGCAACTGGAGCTACAGTGTGTGATACAATATACATGATGACAGGTAGTGGTGTTAAATTAACTGACCATGTGTTGAATGTTTGCATTTCAGGGAGAGAAGAGCAGAGTCCATTAAAATGTGTTTGCCTTTGCTCTTCCAATCTAACAATAGTTGTGTATTGTAAAGCCACTCAAACAAAAAGAAAATAACATAAAAAGTACAATGGCACAGCAGGTAGCCTTGGCATGCAACATCCCCTCAGTCCCCAGTTCAATCCTGAGCTTAGCTTACTGTTTGTAAGGAATTTTACAACACTTCTGTGTTTTGACGGTTTCACCCCACCTCCCAAAAAACAGTTGTGTTTGTGCTTCCCAAAAGCAGTTGGGTGTGTGAATGTATATGTGGATGGTTCCCTAAAATAGACTAATGTCTCAACCAGAGCGCCTTTCCGCTTCACATCAAGTGCTCAATTGCGACCTTGACCACAAAAAAAGTCTTTACTGAAGATAAATGAAAGTAGGAATGGATATTTCATATAACAAGCAATTTCTTCACATATCTTTCTTTTGAATGTTTAGATTTCGTTTTTTAAGTTTTAGGTTTCATTTCGCAATTGGAAATGGAACAAAAATACCCCCGGGAACCAAATTGTTTGACATTATTATGCTGAGTGTTTGACATTATCAAGCTGAGTTAACCAGCTTGACTTGAAAAAAAATGTTTTTTTAAGGATATGTACATTACATTATTATAAACACGTTATTGTGTAATAATATATACATATTTGTGAACCTTGTAGAATTGTATTGCAATTTAATTTTTTCCCACACCAGTTCTCCTATAACTACCCCATTCTTGATTAAACTAATAGTTAGTTTTACAGTCTTCATACTTTTAACATGTTATGCTTTCTTTAGAAAGCATGCTTAAGTTGAACAACTGCTCACTATAGTGGCAGTATTCAATACTTCATTCATTTAAGTCTTTAAAAAGCTGTCACTATATCCTGATTAAGTCCCTATCAAAATAAAACAGCAAAGAAGCAGTCAGAAATGATGTATTACTTTTTATAAGGGATACAGGAAATTATCCATTTCAAAACAGCTTTATTTATGAAGATTATGAATCATTCTGACTCACTTTTGACAGAAAATTGCCACAACAATTAGACAACAGTCACAAAGTCAAAAGAAAAAAAAAAATCTGTTTGATTTTCTCAGGTTTCTTCATTTGGAACGTATCCATCAACAGTACCTAATTATACCAGGCCTGTCCAGTCTCTTATAAAACAAACCGTTTAGACAAGTTTGCCCAGTATTTACACTTGTTGGGCCTGAAACATAATTGAAATGTGGAAATGAGATATTATGTAGACTTGAATGAGTGAATGGTGAATGTTTCTTTGCAGGAATTGTGTTAACATACTTTTGTAATATACAGTATAGGAGTATATGTGAAGATGTTTGGATACACCTTATTATTCTTTGGTCTTCCCCTTATAAATTTTTTTTTCGACATTGTAAAACTATACTGAAGGCATCCAAAACATGCAATAATCTCCTTTGAACAGTTGATACTGAGATGTGTTTGCTACTTAAAGCCTTTATAACGGCTCTAATCTGTGGTGCTGTTGTTAATTGGTGATTTCTGAGGCTTGTAACTCTAAATGAACGTCTCCTCTGCAGCAGAGATACATTTTGGTCTTGATTTCCTGGGATGGTCTTCATGAGAGTCAGTTTCCTCATGGTGCTTGATGGTTTTTGCAAATGCACCTGATAATACTTTTGTTAAAATAACAACTGACAGTTGTTGTTGTTGTTGTTGCTTAATTAGCTAATGTCAAATGGGTAGTTTTAAAATCTATTGTTCTAGAATGTAAAAAATAAATATAAATTTGTGTCCAAACGTGAACTGTCTAAACATCTGACTGGTACTATTCTTTATGAACTCCAGTCAGGCCTTGTGAGTCGTACTGCTGATGAGTTGCTTACGTCTTACAGTACATTGGCTTAGTGTTTATCACTGTTGTCTTGCACCCCCAGGTTTGGGGGCTCAAATCTCAGCGTGTAAATGGCTTTCTTCTTACATATTTATTTATTTTTATTTATTTATTTATTTATTTACTTCTTTTAACAACAAATGCAGTCTTTGCATGTGAAACACACAGTTCAAATCAAAAGTAGCCAGGTCACACCTGGCCACGAAGAAACTCAGATAAAGTGTTCAATGTTCTAAGCTGTTTAACACATTATTATTATTATTATTATTATTATTATTATTATTATTATTATTGTTGTTGTTGTTGTTTTGTTGTTGTTTTGTAGTTGTTTTGTTGTTAATAATAATAATAATAATAATAATAAGAAGAAGAAGAAGAAGAAGAAGAAGAAGAAGAAGACTATTGCAAAAGCAAAAATAGACATGTTCAGATTCCATCAGAGGGCTGTATATCAACTCACTGTCCACCTAGTAACATCTCTACATCTGCACATTCATTCAGTTATCCAATCAGCTAATCAGGCAGTAGCAACACAAAATTGCAGGTCAAGACCGATGGCACAATCGAGATCACAGAGATAATTGTTTTATTCATCAATCTGTTGGGTGATGTGGACATTAACTGAATCTTTTGACCAGTATCTGTATGGATTTTTGTATTGTGCTGCTGCCACATGATCAGCTAATTTGATAAAATCATTCATGTACGTGTTGATCAGGGATAGCTCAGTGGTTAAGGCATTGGCTATTGATCAGAAGGTCCCAGGTTCAAACCCCATCACCACTAAGTTGCCACTGCTGGGTCCTTGAGCTAGGCCCTAAACCCTCAATTGCTCAGATGTGGAAAAAAAAAATGTAAGTCACTTTATAAGGGTGGCAAATGCTGAAATGTAAATGTGTTTCTAAATGGAATGAGGAATTTAATTCTGATCCAGTCCTCTAGCCATCACAATTTGACACTCAAATCCTTACGCTAACTCATTTTTTTTTTTTTTTTTGCTTCCAACACATCGATTTCAAGAAAAAAGATTCACTTGCTGCCTAATATATCCCACCCAGTTCAGGGCCACTACTATAACATGATTCTAGAAAAGGACATTCCAAAAGTGATATAAGGAAGGAAACTGGTGAACTGACAACAGGGTCATGGGTGGCAAAGGCTCACATGGGGAGTGAAGGCTGGCCTGTGTAGTCTGATCCGATAGAAGAGAAAAGAGAGGAAAAGGATAATGCTGGCTTCAAGGTGTCAACACACAGGTCATTACTGTTTTGGTGTGTGTGTGTTATATATATAAATATAATAATTAAAATATAGTATTGTGGAAAAGTTTATTTTCTAACACATTCATTACACATAAAGTGAAATATTTCAAGCCTTTTTTGCTTTGTTTTGTTTTCATTTAGATGACTAATGGCTTACAGCTCATGAAAATCAAAAATCCATTATCTAAAAAATATTAGAATGGTTCCTAACATTAATAAAAAAATGCAGAAATGTCCAACTTTTATGCAGTCAATACTTGGCTGGGGCTCCTTTACCACAAATTACTGCATCAATGTGGCCTGGCATGGAGGCGATTAGCCAGTGGCACTGCTGAGGCTTTGATAGCAGCCTTCAGCCTGTCTGTATTTTTGAGTCGGGTGTTTCTCATCTTTTTCTTGACACTATCCCATAGATTTTCTACGGTATAAAGTATAAGGCCAGGTGAGTTGGCTGCCCAATCAAGGACCGTACTGTCATGGTCAGCAAACCAGTTACTGGTAACTTTGGCACTGTGGCCAGGAGCCAAGTCCTACAAAAGAAGTCTCCTGGTAGATGGTGGCATCGCCTTTGGATTTGATAAAACACCGAAATCATCACGTATTGTGGAATATTCAAACTTGACTTTGAGCAACTTAAATTCTGTGCTTCTCAACTCTCGGACCTCAATTTCCAAATGCAAAATGTACTTTCGCCTGAAAATAAGATTTGGATTACTTAGCAACTATCCAATTTTTTTAAATCCTGGGACCAGGTACAATGCTTTCAACATTATGAATTACTGTATGTATAGTAAATTACTCAAACTCACAATTAACTATTTTTGTGATGAGATATATCATCTATACTACTTACACAGAACTGCCAACACATTCCAAGGCCCACAAGGCTCACTGATGTGTGTGGGGAAACAAACGTTTGACCATGAATCTGGACAGATTCATTGTAATAATATTTCTTAATTGCAGTGGCACACTGTAAAAAATGTAAAAAAAAATAAAATAAAAAATAAAAAAGAGAGAGAGTTAACTTTGCCCCTTAATTCCCCAGCTCACAATTCAAAGTAGCATCTGCGGCATTTCCCAGACAAACAAGTTCAATCTATAGAGGCCCCATCTAGCAACTTAAAGGTCAGAAAATCTCCTGCTAACCTCTTGGTGCCAGATAGCACAACACACCTTCGAAGGACGACTTGTGGAGTTCATGACTTGATGGGTCAGAGCCATTCTGATGGCACAATTGGGATATGTATAATATTAGACAGGTGGTTTTAAAGTTATAGCTCATTGGTGTGCATCATGTCACATATATAATCTAAACCAACAACATATCTTCCAGGTCCATCTGCTTGGCAAAGAAGTGAAAACTAAACCATCTGGGCCCCTACTTTTGCCAGAGGAAAAAAAAATGATGCATAGGTAGTGTCTGACATAGATCACCTCAATGGTTGTCTTTGAGGTTGTCTCAACGAAACAAACATACACACACAAATCAACAACAATAGTATTTTTCTCAGTTTATTTCTATGTCTCTAGCCAGACAAAAGCAGTCAACTGTACTGTGCCAAACTCTTAATATCTAGGTGCAGTGAAAGCAGAAGGTTCTCATTGAAAGATAAAGCAACCTTGTAATCAGTTATCTATTTTTTATATGGAAATACAACATCCTACAAGCCTTTGGATGACTGCAGTATCCCAGACTCTCTAAGGGGTAACACTTTTAGAATAAGCTGATAAAATTAAGCAGTTGTGGATGCTTAGCTGAAATGGAAGACTGTGTCTTTAAGACCCCCCACCATCACCATCATCTCTTAAGAGGTCAGGATAGTAACACATACTCAAATGAGGAGATTTAGTTGTGATTAACAGTGTGACTATTTTGATAAATACTTTGAAGCTTTATTTTCTTAAGGACATGTGAGCTGGCGTGAGTTTTGGCATGGCTGAAATGTTTGAAGTTGTTGTAGCATGAGCCAGCTGCTTCAGAGGGGCTGGGGTGCTCACTGAGGTTTGTTTATTCACAAGCCTATAACCATTAACCACTGGCCTTTCCAGCTTACTCTTCCTTAAAAAATGTTGAAAACTGATTATTTTATTAACCTCCCTTTGACTTTCTCGGGTGTTTTTTTTTCATTGCATCACCAAAAAGTGACCACAGTTTTGATGTGGTGGTGGTGAACAACTCTCTTGAAGCATGGAGTACAGAGTATCTGTAAATACTGGCAGCTGGTGGGATACTCACAAAAAACAACCCCCCCCCCCCCACACACACACACACACACACGCACTACAACTCCACCGTGCATTTCTGAGAGAACTGCAGTCATCCAGCGGATGTGCTAAAATTCCCCACTGTGTCTGGTCCGTTAACAGTGGACCTGTGACAAAGCCTCACACCTCACCACTGGCCCTGTGTCCTATCTCTGGCTTTCCTGTCTGACATCTGCTCAGGGTTGGGATTTCATTCAAGTGGGGGGTAGAGGGAGTCAATCTGCTCTTTAAAAAAAAAAAAAAAGGTCTTGCAGTGCCCTGGGTGCTGATCGGGATTGTGTGTGGGGGGGGGGGGGGGTTGGGGGTTTAGCGGGGGCTAAGGAATCATCACTATTTCTCTTGCTGGCACCACTGGTGTGCTTTTCTGCAACCCTTCCCCATCAACGCCGCCACAACTCAAAGGCGTCTTTCATATCCTCCCACGGTTCCAGATTGACAGGCCTCAGACAGTTCAGGTGATGAGGAGGAGAGGGTGCGAATGGAGATAGAGAGGTGCCATGTTTGAACACTTCATAAAGAAGCAAGCCTGATATGCCGCAAAAAACCCCACTCTTTCTGGCAATCGACCATCATGACTATTTGAGGACTTTGACAGATTGTGTTAATGTGTTTATTTGGTTGATCAAAATGTGGACTGGAGCTGTTTTCAAGCTTTATTTATGTCTCTGACTAACTCGGTCATTGACAGAATGAGGCAACATCAATCATCATGTTTTGATAGGATAGATGGAACACTACCTTAAGCAAAAGGGCTTTTGTTTTTGTTTTTTAGATTTGCCCAGGTTAGGGTAGGTGAACAAGACAAAGGTACTAGGATAAACATGAATATTTTATGTTTTTTCATATTTAAATCTTTGCAGTCTCTGATAACGATAGATTCCCTGTCAGATATACCTGAATCTAAAAACGCGTATTTTTGAAAATGGGCGAGGGTGTGGAAAAATAATTTAAATGCTCTTATAATACATTAAGTAAAACTTGACACAAGTGGATCTTTTTGTATTATCATTTGGAGTTACAGAAAAGGGCATTAGTTTCAGTATGTAATCTAAAGCAGTATGTAATCTAAAGCTGTTTTCCATTGAAGAATTTTCCATTCTTCAATGGAAAACATCACCTCAGCATTACTAGAGAACATGTAGTTTCGAAGTTCTTAAGACATGCATATACATTTTATAAGAAATGGTTATCACTTTGTGTGTGTGTGTGTGTGTGTGTGTGTGTGTGTGTGTGTGTGTGTGTGTGTGTGTGTGTGTGTGTGTGTG
>JAQQZT010000005.1:22760581-22778438 GCA_030068275.1 Clarias platycephalus
TTATTATTATTATTATTATTATTATTATTAATAATAATAATAATAATAATAATAATAATAATAATAATAATAATAAAATGATGATAAAAATAAGAAGAAGAAGAAAGAAAGAAAGAAAGAAAGAAAGAAAGAAAGAAAGTTATGGCTGGATCTTTCAGCAGGTCAATGATCCAGAATATACATCCATATTCACACTAAAATGTTTTGGGGTCCTCCCGTTTAGACTTCACTGTACCTCACATAGGGTCTACAGACTGCGATGGCCACGACTGGGATGGACAAGAGCTTGATGCTGTGAACACTAAAACATTTTGGAGTGGATATGGATGTATATCCTGGATGGAGATTTTAAAATCTTGAACCTCCCTTTGCAACTTTCCTTGAGGCTTTGAAGATTTTCTGTTATTAGTGGATTCCTCAAGAGAGGTGGCTCAAGTAATATAATATTATACATGCATACACATACAGTATATCCGTCCATCATTTGTCTATGTCTGTTTATCGTGTGTAGAGAGCGCAGGAGACCTGGAGCTTATCCTAGAGAACTTGGCGCACAAGGCGGGGCAGAAGGCACAACTCAGTGCAGGACACACACACACACACACACACACACACAAGCACAAACACACACACACATTAGAAATAAATTCAACACTGTTAGTATTTGTCAAATAAAGCCATTAATGTTATTTCTCATATTTTAGTTATACTTATTACATGTTACATTAAAAAATAATTTAGCATTCAGATTCTGGTAAGGTACTTTTTAGATTTATTTTTATTGTGTGATGTGTGTTCATAATAATCTTTCTACAGTTAGTGTGCCTGACAGGTACCGGTTCTGCCCACAGCACTGTGAAATTTGTTAATACAAAATGGATCAGAGTCTGTCAACATGTTTTAGGTTCACATTTCTGAAGGTATACAAGCTGTTACAACTGCTCATTCAAGCTTGCCCAAACGATTTAGCAATATTTTATGAACATATTTGACAAAATATTTTTCAGATAACACAAATTTCTGTTTTTAGAAAATCTGTGAAACAGTAGTTTATTCATGGAGGATTTGTTTATTTGTTTATTCATTGGGTGGCAAAGGGGGCAGGTAGATGGGATGATTGTGTGATCAGAGAAAGGGCTTTGAAACCATTGCCCTCTAGAGGCCACTGCCCATGTAAACCTATTCTCATGAATGATGGCTCACTATTCTTAACCACTGCACATAGACCTAGTGTACATGAGTTAATTTCTCTTGCACAGAGAGAGGACACAGTGCAAAATAAAAATCATTGCTGATTGCTGATGAAAATGATATGCCAAGAGAAATAGACCTTTTTTTTATCCTTTCAAGATTTTAAAACCTTCAGCAACATGGTACATTTCAAACACATTACAGTAGATTTCATCATTTAGATAAGCATAGCATGAACATGTAACTTTCAGAAATTATGATTAAAAAAGCTAACAATATTTAATGAGATGCTATCTATCTATCTATCTATCTATCTATCTATCTATCTATCTATCTATCTATCTATCTATCTATCTTTATCACATTACAAGTTTATCATTAGTACTGACAGATCAGTTTTTTATTTTTTTGTTGTTGTTGTTGTAATGGCTGTCACCTAAAGATTTAGAGCAGGGGAAAAAGGCAGCCATATGGAGGGGGAAAAAAAGAGGAATTCACTGGAGTTCAGGTTTAATTAACAGTGCTTCCTTTATGAGCCAGTGGTGTGCATTTGCCTTGTTTTACGATGCAAGTTCTTGTTTTTCTCATTCATCTCCTTTTGTTTCTAGGACAGGGAACAGATCTGGCTCTATGGGACGTTTAAATAGAGAGCTAATTCAAGCAGAGGGGCTCTTTCTCGACTGGGCCTGGCTCACTGGGTGCTTTTGTGCGCTACCTCTCACTCTATGTGTCCTTGCTCTCCCGGCTGGTCAGATTTTTTTGTCTGCGTTGGATAATCAGCGTTTGAGTCAGATGTGGTGGGAACTGGGCCTGCTTGGGGCTCCTCTCTGAAGGTGTTTGTTGTTAAATAGAACAATTCAGCTGTCTCTTTAGAAAACCTGACAAAAGCAAATACTCCCTGCTGAAAATTTTCTTAGCCCGTCACACAAAGGCTCAAGTTTGTTTAAGAAATTGCCGCTAAAGAAAGCGTCAACCCATTAAGGTAATTATATAGAACCTGTGTCCTATAAAGGCTTAATTGATGTTAATGTTTGTCTAATTGGGGATTCAGGGAGAGCAAAGGACTAAAGGTCTTCATAGCACTTTCAGGCAAGGCTCTGAAAAGGGTCCTTCTGGTTTTCACACTTCCCACAATGGCTGCCCGTCTTTCTCACATTACGGCCTGTTTTCAGCTATTTCCAGCATTCTGCAGCACTACTTAGAGCACAAAATAAGGGTGAAGAGCCATTGTCTGGTGCAAGCACTTCTCAAAGAGTGTTCCTGACAGGAATTGTTAGAGGACTCATGTTGAAGACAAGGGGGTGTGAGGGTGAAAGCCACTGTCATGCACTCTTGTCATGTCTCCGGTGTACAGCAATGGGACTCCTAATTGCTGCATCTGTTTTTTCATCGCACCAATTCATTTAAACAAAATACTTCAGTCAGCACCTCCTGTTCCTACCGCCAAGCACAAGTTTAGCTATTGTGAGCTTCAGTGCATTTGCATGTGTTTATGTGTGCATTACGTATTTGTTAAAACAGAGTATTCTCCCCTGTACCTCTTAATACTTGCTCCTGGATTCAAGTTGCATGCTCCCGCACAAACCCCTTATCACAATCACCTCTTATTACACGCCGTCTCAGGAGAGAAACCCTCATTTGTACTGGTTAAAGAGAAAAGGGCTCAAAAACAGTTGTTCTGCTAAAATAGGTAAAGCTCATAGTTATCACTTAAACGATCTGACCAAAGAATTAGGGCAATATGGAATGAGCAATATGACATTTTCACTTCTGTGATTCATATTTTTTAACTGACCTGTTTTGGGGAAAACCCTCATCTGACCCTATTTGGAATCTGACCATTTAAAATATTTCTCCTTGGTCTAATCTCTGAGGTTGGTGTTAACAACCAAAGCCATTTCCACACAAAGTTAAAATAGGGCCAGTGGTGAATGGCAAACTGATTGTACTGCTGTCAGCCTCCTGCACAGGCTCTTTCTGCAGATGGGAAGTGTGAAGGATTGGGGGGAGGAAAAGACACTTCATTTAACTTGCACCAAGCTGATTGGAGTGGAGAAGGCAATTCAGATCTTGAGTGGATTTCCCATTGCAGAACCTTTACTCAATCCACACCCATTTCCGCAGGCCTCCTGTCAGTCACGGCACACAAGGCAATCCCTGGCACAACTCAATAGACCCCCTCCACCTGCACACAATGAAGGCATCAAAAAAAGGGGGTGGGTGGTGGGGGGACCAGAGTGTGATCACTATATGTGGTCATCAAAAATCAGTGCTATGCTGATGGAGTCTGTCTTGACCCTACTTATATGACCTTTGCCCTAGGAGCTTGTTAGAGTACACATTATGTGGTGGTTAGCTCATCTCCAGCAGAGAAGTGTATTAATGTTTTCCATCAGTCCTGATGTGTTCCTCACCTGTGCCACCAGCTACATTCTTTTCAACATGTCAATAACCCTCGTAATGACGAATAACAAGAGACAGAGCCCGCTGTATGTGCAGACCTTCCTTTTATCACAAATATGGATGGCTACATTTCCTTGGACTTTAAAAACTCAACAACAAAAAAAGTCGCATTATCAGTCCCATCCGGATCCAGGGAGAAAATAAAAAATAACAAACAAAAACAAGAGTTTGGTCATTTTCTGTGCTAATGTTATACCGATATGGTACGGGATAATTAATTTCCAAGAAGTGATTAAAAACCAGATGGCTCAAGGACTGTCCTCTTCAGTACAAGTGTCTCTATCAAAATGTCATGCTGGCAACAGAGTAACTTAATCACAGTACTTTGTTAGAGAAAATTATATCTAAAAACCCTGTCTACAAAGTGTCACATTACTCATCAAAGTACTCTGCGCTTGAATAATGACCAGGGGTTACGACCTCTAACCCTGATGCCTGACCTGTGGATGCATACGAGTCAGTCAGAAAAAGCTTTGCGGCTGCCCTCTCTCTTAGCTCAGCCTCTCTGGAACAGAAATTCGACTCCACAGCTATAATCACTTTAGTACTGTTTTTGTTCGGCGGTAAGTGGACAAAATATTTGGATGATCTTGAGCAAGCACAATAATTGAATATGTGATTTGGTAGTAGCAGGTGTTTGGAATCTTGAGCTTGTCTTTACATAATGAAGCATTCTGTAAACAAAAGCAAGTTGTTATGTTGCTTCGGCATGCTGGGGATATGCTCAAATGAAACAACTAATTTTCTTGATAGCATACTGTAATCATGCTGTTCCTCTACCACGCACTGTGCTGAGTGGTGTGTTGCCTATTAATTCATTCTCCTTCTCTCCGGTGAGAGAGAGGGCCCTCCTTCCACTAGTAAACTGCTATTATTCATTACACCTCTGGGCCTATAAGTACAAATAATCCCTGGGGTTTGAAAGAGTGAAATAATTATTATTATTTGCTTAGATGTGCTTGAAGTATGGCTCACGGGTCTAAAATGGTTTGAATACGAAAGTACGTAAATAAATAAGCAAATAAATAAATATTAGCATGCCGTGACACTGTTTGCCCTGTCAGGGGCTGTTTAATTGGCAGGTAGACAGGTCGCAGCCAGATTATATCATTATTTGCTTTTATTTATAATATACTGTAGCCATAGAAAAAATATTAAACAAAACAGTTTTAGCTACATTTGTTTTCAAAGGTTGTTGGGAAATATGAGATAATGCCATATCACCACAAAGCTATGAAATATTACTTGTAAAAATGAGAGTATGTCGACTTATTTCACTAGCCTCAGAGTGAAACTTGGCATAGAATAAGTTCAATATTTAAGTGATGTAAAGGCTTGGCAGTAAAGATTAGAGAGTCGCTATGTAAAGCAGACTAAATGACACATTGCTTGCAAAATGTCAAATACAGGGGATGAATAAATATAAGCACATATTTTCCCTTAGGATTTTCCTATACAGGTTCAAATCCGCTAAGAGTTTCATGATGATTATGATGAAGGTTACATATGAACTCACATAATAGCAAGAAAATGTAAAAAAAAAAAAAAGAAAAAAAAGTAATGTTTTGATGATGACATTATGTTGCTGTGTATGACATTTCTTCATCTTTGTGAAACAAAATGAAAATGATAATTTAATAAAGAAATGAATAAACAACAACAACAACAACAACATAATAATAATAATAATAATAATAATAGTAACATAAATATACAGAAGATAACAAATAAGCATCCAGAACACTCCATCAGTGACAGATGTTTAAAGACGCATGTGATATGTAAAAAAAAATTTGACAGATATAAATTATTGTGTTAAACAAGCAAACCAAAAAAAAAAAAAAAAATCATAAATAAATAAATACATTTTGTGCATTTGTTAGTTTTTTTTTACATTTTTTTATAATAATGTAGTTGGATATCCCATACAAATATATGTGCTTTTTTTATCCAATCTCTTTGTCTTCCTCTTTTTTAAATCAGGCTGAATATTAGGTAGCTAATTAAGTTAATATTTGCCTCTTTCCCACTCTAAGCGCTTGTTCCCCTTGTGAATTCAATGCTAGGTCACAGAGACTGGGCACAAAGGTCCAAGGCCGGATCTATGGCTTCCTGCTTTTGCTTGTGATTTGGGGCAGGAATTGGACGGTGGCCACTTGTTAAACCCTCTGCGACCTCTTTGTCCTGCACCTGTGAGGAATCCCCTCCAACCCCACAAGGCACGAAAACAGAACAAGAATCAGGTTAGAGGTCAAGGGTCAGAGCACTGTGAAGAGGAAGTTTTGTTTTTCTTTCAAAACAGCAAGACACTTATCACACTCATCTGATTTGACAACCATCTGTCAGTCAGTCAGTGATTTTAGATATTCGTTTGCCTATAGTTGGAATTGTTCTCAATGTTGTAAAGTAAAAGAAAATGCTGTAAATGAGTTTACATATTTTTATAGCGAAATGTTATTACCATCCTAAAATATACCGAAGAAAACTATTTATTAACTGAGGATGACAACTTATTTGTATTAATTGCAAATATTGCTTAGAGTTGTCAATAATGTGGCCACCTGAAAATTTCACAGATATTAGTACTTAAAATGTAAGTCAATTTGAATAGTAAAGCACAAAAATTTGATGTATTCTGCATTTCATCCAATGCTTTTTGCATATTGTCTTGAAGGGTGCCAGTAATGCAGGACTGATAAGTGCTCTACGTTGACACAGTAAAGTCTTACACTCTACAGGTGTTATAAGAGTCAGTCCACAGTGACACAGATTAACACTGATATACAGTACAATAGGTCTTTGAGTGGCGGTTCTATGTTTCTTTCATTCAACACGATGTAAAATGAGCAGCACCATCTGTAGTTTCTTGCACTCCTCAATCAAAATTTGTTCAAACAATTGCATGTTTGCAGGATTTCATTTACTGATAGCAGATTTAAGTTTTTTAATAAGATTGAGATCTCATGTCTGTTCGATTCAATACAATTATTTTCTTTACAGCCATTTATTCAAGAATTTTGGTTGCATCTTTCATGATCTTATGCACTTGATTGAAGTCTTTTAACTTTTCATTATAAACTGTAGGTTCATTATCACACAAAACATTTTCCCAGAAGTATTGTGATTTCAGAAGTAGGATTGGGCAAAGATCAGGTGAATCTTTTCATTTTTGTCTTTCAATAGTAGGTTTCTCCTTGACCTTCACTTGCATTGTGCTATTGGGTTGAAATCATCACCATTTATTCTACCATAACTGCAAACTTTTGATAAACCGTGTAAATCGTGGAAAAATTAATATCAGGATGTCTGGGGATGGGATTTTCTCATTAGCAGTCATTAAGTTCAATACTGTTAAAAAAGATCAAAAATGAGAATAAGCTTCCCTAATAGGTTAATTTGTGTCACATGAGTGCTGGCTGTTTACTGCAAGTGAGCCTTATTTCACTAAATGAACTAACTAACTAAATAAATAAATATTATATTATATACAGTATATATTTTTCTTCTTCTTTTTTTCCCTTCTTTTGTAATTATTAGCATGTATGAAATATGCAAATGTATATAGTCCAGAGTGGTTTAAATGCTCACTTTTTAATGCTATTGCATGTTTTATGCTGAAAAGCAAAAAACAATAATCTAATCAATAATATTGATCAAAGTGGCCTGTGCAATTACTAGTGCTTTCCCAGAGCTAAGTCACATTAAAGCCAGTGTTTATGATATTATGATATTGTGAAACTGGAGAAGAATAATGCAATACTTTTGGTAAAGCAAGAAGAGGTACAGGTACAGACCTGTAGACAATGTATTTGTGCTGGGCAGGTAAACTCAGGTTTAGGAGTGAAGTAAATGGACAAGAAGCAGTTGGAGAAACCCCCTCACTCACGTTTCATTCATATAATAGTATTTGTTTGGAAACAAACATGACTCTACTGCATCTCAATTGTGTTTTTGTTGCTGTGTATTCGCAGCAGAAAAGAGAGTGCGTAGAAAATCTAGGGTATAGATTGTGTATTCTGCTTCTTGTTTATTAAAATTATTTCAGTACAGTGTTTTTTACAACTTTGCCTGCATGCATGATTCTTTGTATTGGTTCAATAAGGGGTTGGACTGAATCACTTGATTTCTTTCTGACATTCAATGTACTGGCTTTTGTATAGTAAATTATTTTTGTTCTCAATGGGTTATTACCTACAGGGATGCATGATATTATTGCCAGAAGATCACTTTTGTGAATGCCTGTTTGCTTTGTTTCTTGGAGTGAGAATTACATAAAATAATAATGTGCCGATGTGTTTTTGCTTGGAGTCATCAGGGCACAGGTCTGTGCTGTCTCATATCTATCACCTCAAAGACACAGGGAATAAAAAAATGTCAACGACCAGGTAGCACTGCCTTTTCTACAATTATAATGTGAGTCTAATTATTGCCCCAATCGTTCATTGCTGGCTGGAAAATTGAGTTCATAATTGAGGCACGTCACAAAATTTGAACACTACTTCACGAGACGCACGTCAAAATGTTGGTCGGGACTTGCAGAAATCCACTAATGTTACGTTGAAGGTTTGTGGATCATATTTAAAAAAACCTTTTTCTGCACTCTCCTCTGACATGTCATCCTTGGGAAAGAAAACCTAATTGGGCGAGTGTGGTTTGGCCCAAACTCTCCCACCAGTATCAGTCTCTCTCAAATTGTGGCTCATGAGGGAATATGTGGGAGGAAGGCAAACACTTACCATGCCATTATTCCAGGCTCTCCCAGTTCATCCCCACCCCCAATCTCCAGCTTCCCCTCCCTTCTTTCCACCCATCAACCCCTGTATGCTGCACGACAGTAAATGGAAGGGGAGGGTAAGCCTGACGGTGGGCTCTGCAAATAGTGACACCTGCGGCGCTTCTGAAAGGCGCTTCGTTTCTGCTCACTACATTGTATGGAGGTGGAGAAAGGGAGTCGAGGCCCCTTACCTGGGCGAGAGCAGGCACTCGGTCCCAACCAGGCCCTAGCTGGCAGATTGGTAATGAGCTGTTGTGTGTGGTTAGGCTCAGGTTTGGGCACTGTGCCCCCCCCAGAGGCCAAATGTGGTGGGGGATAATAAGAGAGTTGAGATTCTCAATGTGGTGGTGATTCATGGGGGCCATCCGTCCGGATTATCTTTCTCACCGTGGGCACAATGAGCACGGGGCTTCCCCAGGGTTAGGAACAACACCGCCAGATTGGGCCAGTGAGCCCCTGGGGGAGAAGCGCCTTTCCCAGGGTACAAACACCACAGTGCCCGTCAGGTTAATAGGAAGTATAAATAACTGTTGGTTCTAAAATGGAGTTGCAGTCAGGCACAAGACACAAACACAAAATGTCTTACTCATGAGGACAAAGGGGTAATGTTTGTAATGATTATTAATTGATTTGCTACATTTAAACATGCGGAGCCTCAAAGAGTCAAATTGGCATGTACAGCTATGCTAAATAAGGTATGAATTAAAATACTTCATGATACAATTAATATGAGAGGAAAAAGTTCCCCCTGTATATTTTCAGGCACCAATTATTTATTTATTTTTGCAAGGTTATAGTGCTACCTGTCCCACTGCAATGTTTTAATGCACCTATGTCTACACTCGTGCTAGCCTTGGTGTGAAGCCACAGTTCTTTGTTGTATTCATATTGATACTACTTTACGTACAACAAGGAGTTACAAGTGTCCTTTTATTTTCTAGACTACATTCTTTATGGTCATTAAATAGAGACAGTAAGTAAAAAAAAAAAAAACACCAATAGGTGAATAGTGCCTTAAACATCTAAAAAATATAAAGAGCAAAAATAGAAAATTTAAAAATATTTGGAATTTATTGAAAAAAGAGGATGTGTTCTGTTTAACTCTGCAGTTGATTCACCCTTAGATTTTCATTTGATTAAAATTCAAAAATGCTGTGGCTTTTTTTAATCATTCCTACTTTTGACTATCAGCATGATTTTTAGTGGTAATGAGCACCATTTGTTTCAGTGACTAATATACTGTACCTCTGTGTTTATGACCCAAAATGTTCTTGTGTGTTAAATGCTAGAAATATCTGCTTGACAAGCTTTACTAAATATGCTGGGCATTATGCCACAATGTGTGGGGGTGTGAGGGGCGTGGCAATCAATCTCTGCCTATGAATTTCTCATCTGACTTCAGTGTAATAAACACACTCCCCAAAGCATTTAGACGGATCTATGAGAAAAGTGAAGCAGTCTAATAATGGACAGAAATTTACTACATTTTTGTTTTTTATACAAAAAAAACAGAATAGTTTGTGTACTCTTTGGTTTCATATCCTGAACTTCCACTGATTGGTGTGTACTTTGTGATCACCCTCAGCACGAAACCTCATGTAGTACACTAGATTTCACTGTTCAGTTTTGCAACACAAACACTGCATATGTGAATGGCCAACACGTGAAAGCAGTAACACTCGAGCAGCCGTGTGACTCATGTCACACATAGTTAGTGTGTGTGAATGAACTGGCTTTTTAAATAAAGCTGTGATTATTGATTAACCTCTTAAACACCAAGGTCCTCTGAGCCACTTTTATAGCTTCATAGCTTTCTTATTAGTTTTACTGTTGTTACTAATTCACCCCATCCTTAAAGGTGAATAAGTTAAAATTCTGATGAGATGGTAATGAGTACGTGGATATGCTTCATTTGAATCGCCCATCTAATTAAAAGTCTTAAAATGTTGTACATTTCATACATTTTTTGGCCACCCCACTTCATGATCAGCCATAATGTCAACACCACGGCCAGGAATAACATAAATTATCATTTATATACCAGTAAACTGATAAATACCAGTAAAATGGTAAACTGGTGACAGGAATGCGGCCACCCAAGGCCCATCTACACCTGTGGGAACCAAAGGCTAGCCTGACCTCCCTGATCCCACAGAGAAGCAGAAAACAGTCGATTTTGGACACAATAGTTAGGTATTAAAATATTGCCCAAGCAGGCAAAGGGTTCATGGTTGTTGATCTGGTATCCAAATTTGCCAGATCCAAATCCAAACAAACATCCATGGTATGTGCTGGACAAACAAGCCCGATGCCTACAAAGCACCGAACCCAAAGGATTCACCACTAAGATCCTGGTGCCAGAAACCACAGAGGTCCCGTGGAACCTTGCCCCGAGGGACCATAGCTGACCCCGTGGCACAAGGGGAATCTAAAACCAAGGTGGTTTTAATCTTAATGGTCTTAAAGTTATGACTGATCAGTTTGTATTTCACATGGCACTTAAATGTAGTTTCTTCAGTGTTCTTCTGTTTGTATTAATCTGTTACATTTGAAAGTATTACAATGAAATGGGGAGCTTATTTGCTTAATATTTGAAGGTTTGTGAGAAAGCAGACTTCATATAAAATAGAAAAATTCCAAGAAAATTCAATTAAATTTAGCACATGTGCAAAAGCAAAGTTTAATATTGCTGTGCTATATATTTTTTTTACCATCTTTGTAACAAGCAGCACAAATATAAAAAAAAAAAATAATAATTTAATGAATACATTATCAAGAGGTGTGATAAGGTGTGCTGTTGCTATGAAATAAATAAATTGGTTTTAATAGAATGATGCTATTTTAATAAATGTTGTGACCAAAAATTTTTTTTTAAAATCCCATTACATAGGCAAATTTTAAATGTCAAATCCCACCTACGTACTTTAGCACATAGATTTAATTTATGACCAGAAAAAAACTTGTACCCCAAAATCACATCACATCACTGTTAGCCAGCAAATTAGGCTGCATACCCTTTAAAATAAATCCCATTAGCAACTTCTGCTTATAAATCATATTACTGCCTATACATCCAGAATTTATATTCAAAATCACCAACTTGTGTGAATCTCCACACCCATCGACAAATGTATCTACGAGTGCTAGTGAATAAATAATCTGGTCCAGTCTACATAGCTCTAGACGAGCAGGCCTCATCACTGATCTAAAATGTTTACAGTCACCACAGAGCAAATGCTAATTCAAGTATCCTTAGCTGTACTGTGGTGAAATAAATCAGTCCTCCTTTCAATATACGTGAAAAAGTAAAATAAAGTATATCATGAAAAATACAGTTTAATCCATTAATATCGTGCAATATATATTATAATAAGTGTAAATGCAGCACAACAGCTTGTGATGGACTTTTGTGCTTTTAAAATATGTCTTGAAACACCTATTTGTATTCATTTATATTTTTATATGTCAAAATATCAGAGAAAATATGAGTCGAATGTAAAAAGTAAAATTTCAATTGATATTAATGGTTTAAATAAAGTTTACAGTATTTTGTCATCTAGAGTATATGTAGCTTTTCACAGTAGTTACTCTTTATACCCTTATTATCAAATATGTAAAAAAAATAATAATAAATTTACGAAGGAAACCACAAGTTACAAGCTAAGTTTTATTTTCTTACTACAGTATATGTCCATTTAACAGCCTTTAAACAGCAAATGTAAAACAAACAAACAAAAAAAACTCTAGTAATAAATAATAGTTGATACAAATAAAAGTTTAACATTGTGGGCAAATGACTAGGTATTTCTGAGAGGTTGACTATAAAGTGAATTTGCCAAGAGTTTGAATATGAGTAGAGTTGCTGACTGCATAGCATTATGAAGAGAACCTTACACCTCCTGCATGTGGTCACTGTAGGTTTGTTTACTCCCTCTTTCTGATGCTGTCTGTTTAGATTTTCTTCACCAAGAGTTGACATTAGTGCTGCTGCATCTGTGGTATAAACAGCACTGGGCAAAAGTGCTAACCATCTGAACAGTCCTAAAGAGTCAAGTGATTGGCATGACTAGTCAAATTATGGTAAATGTCATTGCAAGTAAGACTGATAAATTGAGAGATCCAAAGAGTAGATTACAGAAACATAAGGGCAGATCAGTTCAGAAAATCAAGGGTGTATGGAAAATACAGAACATTAAATGATTTATTTTATACCAAATGATACTTGAATTTTTTGAAGTCAGAACTGAAACTGAGGTTATAGAAATTTGATTTATTATTATTATTATTATTATTATTATTATTATTATTATTATTATTATTATTGTGCACATAAATTATTAAAACAACAGACATATTTGGTATAAATAAGGAAATGGTTATTCTGTTGCTATCTGTAATCCTTTGTAAAACTGTACGTTTTAAGCTTCTTCATAAACCCCAAACGCACAAACAGAAAATATTGTTGATAAAGTAAAATTCTGAGAACTTGAATTGTTCTCCAATTTAATCTAGACAAGATTATGCACATACAGTATATAATAGGCTTCATGCTACTTCTGGAGATTAACCGCTTCTGCATTGAAGCAAATATTTACTTACCTTAGAGTCCTGTTTATACATAAAGCTGGCAGGTGTTCGATATGTTGAAGCATGGCTAAAGCCCCCTCTATCACATTAAAAAAAAAAACAGCAAAGATTTTTGAAGAGCCTGACACTACTTAGAGCACACAGGGTTGTGACTTTCTAATTAGAGTCTTTATGCCAAAGTGAACATCAACACAACAAACTATTTGTGACACTCACCTGAATAAGAATGCATTATGTGCTAATAATTAAGTCTACTTGTTTTAGTCATTACTAACAGTATTAATATCGGAATATCTACATCCATCTTAGTCTTCTTAAAGTTCTTATAGTAATAATTGTTAAGATATGAAAATGTAACATAAAATATGATTTCAAATAGCTCGAATGATTGAAATAAATGTATTCCTCTGTAAAAATTTTAAGTCATGCCATGAGTACATTTAATTCCAAATTTTCTTTTAAAAAAGAAAAGAAAATTTTGCTATCTCACAGTTCCAGTGATCCAGTTCAATCTTAAGTTCAGGTAAAGACTTGCATGATCTCCTTGAGTTTGTGTGGGTTTTCTCTGATTCCCTCTCGCTTCCCAAAAAATGCTACTAGGTGAATTGGCTTCTATAAATTGCTCCATATGTGTATAAATGTATGTTTGCAGTTCCCTATGTCTTCCAGCTTCCAGTCCACTATATAATGGATATATTCTGGGTCTACAGTGATCCTGAATAGGATATTGCAGTTACTGAAAATGAAGGTTCATTCCTTCATCAGTTACAGTAACCAAGGAACATTCAATTTATTTTCCACCACTGTGTTTTACAAGCTCTCTAAAGGTGAAACATGAACTTGAGCATCTAATTTTAACAATAAGCTGACAATTTTTCGCATTCGGTGGCATTCCATCCTGAGTTTTACTGTATGTGTATGTGATGAGACAACACAGGTGCCACATTAAGAGAAGTGTACACTGGGTCTGAAGCTGAGCAAAGTGCTCTATTCAGGGCAGAATCAGAGAAGAGCCGATGGTTTGTTCGGCTAACCAAATAGCACCTTTCATCTTCGGCTGCTTTCACGACCATTGAAGTGGAAGATAAACTTTGCTCCCCTCTCTCTCCTCTCTCTGTTGGTGTGAGTGCTTGACACCCCCCTATTAAGGAGCTTTTGCTCAGGTTGCATGAATGGGTAAGCAGAAATTCGAAATGCATTGAGACACTGTTTTAATGGAGCCTTGGTCTTAGAGAAAATGGTGCACACCTACGAAGCTTTGATTTTCTTCTAAGAGAAACACAAATGTGTGTGACACTCTCATCAGCTTGAGCCAAGCTGCAGAGAAAATTAAAGCTACTCCTATCCCTGTGGTGTGATGCGTCTGTTATTTCAGAAACCAAAAATAAATTCTTCATATCAATTAACCTTTCCTGGCGGTGCATGACCATGTTTGCTCTGACCTTTGGCTATATCACAATATGCAGAGGCAGCCATTCCCTACAACTGAAGGAGGAGTGGAATGTATAAAAAAATCTATCAAAACACATACAAAAGGCCATCACAGAGATGACATCAAGAATGTGATTTCTTCCTCAGAAATAGAACTCAGTGCCTTGAAACGCACTCCAAGTGGAATGACTGTCATCTAGTTCATCACTGGGAACATTTTGCATGTTAAGATGATAGAACTCATTTCCACACCTTGTCACAAACGTCAGGCCATCACGAGCTCATAGAGTTGGTGTACCTCCAAGTTAAAAGCTAACGTATAAATGTTTATTTCCAGCACAGGCTATAATACATATAAAGTTATAGACAGAAAGAACAGTGAGGGGGAGAAAAATCTAATCGACCGACTTTATTATATCCAATTCCCATCAAATTGGAGCTATGCTCGGGTCGGACTAATGGGCAGTTATCTAATTTCCCTCACTTCCATTGAAATGATGTTCATGTCTGCAGAGAGATAGTGAGGTGAGCAAAAGAAATCTTCTCAATCTATGCCCAGGACAATGGTTTATCACAGGATACACTTATTTAAAACCAAACTCTATTTTTTCTTTCTTACTTATTGGGTGGGGGGAGTACTTTTGCCTTTTTGATTATAGTTACCAAGGTGACATCAGCAATGGCCTTGTTGACTCATGTCTGGTGTGAACGGAGGGCTGAACGTTTGTATGATGCGTGCCATTACTGTCAATATTTACTCATTAAAAAGCAGCCAGTGGCTGGAAGGATGCTTGCACAATTCCTAATTTAGCAAATCAGCCATTACACATACCCGGACCACATATCATGATCTCAGACTAAACAGGACAGAGGAGAACATAAGCGATTGTGGGTACAATTTTATTGATCTTGCACTAGGAAAAAAAAAAAACACAAAACATTTAATGCTTTGTAAGTGTATGTGCTTCACAGTGATAGAGACATGACTTAAAACTTTGCTGAACACACTGAAACATTTGGAGATTCTATTTATAACCAGTGCATGGGGATAGATAGATCAATGTGTCGTGTGTTGTATTATATGTATTATATAGATAGATTTTTAATCCAACAAAGACCCTTTTCTCAAAAAAAAAAAAAAAAGAAAAGAAAAAAGAAATTACTTATAATGCTTATAATACATTGCCACCAAACCAAAGAACAAACTGCCACCAAATTTCATCACAGTAAAATCATAGGCTTAGTTATTGTTTTAGTGTGTAAAATTAGGTGCATATTAGCAATAAAACATAAATATGACCGAAGGACAGAAAACAGTGGCAAGGTGGACAATTAAGTGGAAAAGACTGTAAAGAGTGCCATTTTGCTGCTTATTTTTTCTCTTGTTGTAATAATCTCTGAGTTTAAATGGTTTGATTGTCAGATTATTATTATAATTTTTTTTTAACTCTGGACACTGAACAACAAAACAATAGGGTATTATAAGACAATTAAGCAAAATATAGCAATGCACCAATACCTTCTGAACTCAGGGAACTTTCCTATGGACAACATTATAAAACTTAAGTTAGAGACCTGAACTCTGAGACTAAATTTACATCATAGGGAAAAAACTTTAATGTCCGTCATTACAAAATGATTCCATACAGCAAACTAAGAGGTAGAGTTACTTGTAGCTTGTTGTGTCTAAAATTGTTCCACAGTAACAGCAGAGTAAAGTCACTGCAATTATTCGAACAACAAAAGAACAGCGTACTGAAATGTTAAGATATGTTTCATATGAAGTCATGTGGTAAGACCGTATGTATATACTGTAAGGTGTGTACCTGAAGTACCCAGACCAACCAAACTGATTTTCAACAAAATTTATAGGCATTGCATTAAGCAAACACAATTATTTTAAATGTATATAATTAAAATGATAACACATCATGTGACATCTGACTCTTCCAACTACTTCATAACCCTTCAAACATAATTAACCACTCATAAACTGTGCAAATTGTTCTTAAAAAATTTGTGCTGATAAAATTTCTTCCTATTATTAAAGGATGGTGTATTTGATTCAGTGTACTGTATCTGACACACATTTACCTGATTCAGCTACATCTTGAACAAGGTTAACAATATGAAAAAGAATTTATTCTTGCCACCTGCAGAATGTCTCATAGCAGATATGACATTTCACATATGCAAAAGGAAAAAAATTTGCAGGTGTAACACACTGTAGTTGTATTAACAGAAACACAGATGTGTAAACAGAAACTGACCTTTAAAGAATTTTTTTGAAGGGACTAAAGAAACAGAGTAATATACGGTTTTATCAGAGATGTGCATGCCAAGTAGGGCCTTCTGATACATTAAAAAAGAAAAATCCCATCAAAACCGAAGACTTTGCATTTTCTTTTACTGACATTTTGGCGAACTGTGCACTTGAAAATGTTGCACAGTAATTGATGTTGATCCTAGTATGTGTGCAGGCTGTGCTACAAATTAGGCTGGAAAGGTTATCATAATATTTAGCTAGACCAATTTGTGAACTTGAGCAGCTTCCCCCGCGGGCTAATCGTGAGAAGCAAAATATATTTTTGGGTTTATATTATGTTATACAAGATGTCACCTAGTAAAATGGTGGGTGGCAATGTGAATCCAACAAGTCAGTGAATGGTTAGACAAACGGCTCATGGCTGCATGTTGTGGTGGCTCAACGCTGTGAGCGTTACACTGAGGGTGTGAAGGAATGTGTTAAGAGTTCAGGCTGCCTTCTAATACCACAAAATCCCTCCCCCGAAGTTCAGAGGATCGTTTTAAACAGAATAAAGGTCCTTCTCACTCATTCAGCTCCAAATATTAGCACATTAAATATGTTCCAACTCATTGACATTAGGTTTGGAGAAGCTGTAAGATACAACACTACACTGATATTTCAGAAGCCATAATTTATGTTATTGCATTGTTATGATAGTTTTTTTGTTTTTAAATAGTTTTCATTACCATAGATCATAGGAAAATAACTAACAATGAATCATGAGTTTCACTTTACTCATGGGCATCATCTTCCACTCATTTGTACCCAAACAGAAAATTATAATACCATCCAGTGGGCATACAGACTATAGCTCTCACATGGTCTGTAGAAGTTCTTTAAAACTCAAAACTCCTTGGGTCTTCTTTACAAAAAGGAGATATTACTAAGTACTCTGTTAAGAATCCCTAAAAACAACTGTAGTATGAAGAACTAATCCTGAAGCACCAGGGTATTCACATTTTAGGGCTTTGATGGGTCCTGAAGACATCAACAATATGTATCTTGTTTGTAAAGTCCTTATAACATTATAGGTTGATAAGAGCACAATGTGTAAAAATTTTTTTTTTTTTTTTTTTTTTTTTTGGGGGGGGGGGGGGGGGGGG
>JAQQZT010000005.1:22781503-22797266 GCA_030068275.1 Clarias platycephalus
ACACACACACACACACACACACACACACACACACACACACACACACACACACACACACACACACACACACACTTTCTTTTGTGCAGAAATTATAGGCACATGCAAAGAAATGCTGTAAAGGTGCCTTCAAAAATGACAAATATTTCTCTACCTAAAATTCCTACAATAAAGAGCAATAAAAAGTAGTAACATGAACAAAGCCAAAAAATGGTGTGACAACCCTTTCCTTTTTAAATACACATTAAATGTGTCTTTAGGCAGTTTGTAGACACTTAGCTGGCAAGCTGTACTGAGCATCTTGGAATATCAGCTACAGTTCTTCCGGGGGCTTTGGCTGTCACACTTGCTTCTGTTTTTGCAGGTAAAACCTGATTATGTTTGTTTTTGGTCTAAAAAGTATTTTATATGTAATATGTACATTTCTTTAATTAAATATATTTTCTTCTGTAACATAAAATTTTTGTTAAAATAATTTTTGTACTGACTCAGTAATGAAAGCAGGCAAAAGTTCATAAAACATACACACAAAAAAATCCATATTTAAAATTTGTCAGCCTAAGAATGTTTCACAGTACTATATGTATAGAATGATCAGCCATAACATTAAAACCACCCACCTTATATTTTGTACGTCCCCCTTGTGTCACTAAAACAGTTATATTGAGGTATAGATTCCACAAGATCTCTGCAAGTATTCTGTGGCATCTGGCACCAACAAGTTAGCAACAGATCCTTCCTGCTGCCCTGTAAGGTTTGATTTTCCGCCACAAATGCTTGATCGGATTGAGAAATTTAGAGGCCATACAGTATCAACCCCTCAAACCCTTTGTCATGTCACTCAATTGCTATTTAATTTATAAAAGAAAGGGTGTCCTTCGTGTGCAAAAATGTCAGAGAAGGCCAAGACCGAGAGTATTGTTCAGGTCGAAACACTGCCCCTGTGAAATTGCCTTCTTTCAATTGTGCATCCTAGAGATATCTCTTCCCCAGGTAAGCGACGCGCACCCACCCAGCCATCCACACAATGTAAAAACTATGATTCATTAGACCAGCCAACCTTCTTCCACTCACCATAGTCCAGCTCTAATGCTCTTATGCCCACTGGAGGGGCTTTTAGCACTGAACAAGGGTCAGCACCATGACAATGATCTCAATTTGATTGAGCATGTGTGCGACATGCTTGACCGTCATGTCCAGTTCATGGAGGTCCCAACCCTAACAGGACTTTAAGGATCTGCTGTGCCATATACCATAGTCCACCCTTTGCTCTTGTGGAGCCCATGCCTTGCCAGGTTACAGCTGTTAGACTAGCTGTGACACAAGAGATACCAATAGGCAGGTGGTTCTAATCCTTAGTGTACATATATATGGGTGAAAGATCTGGATCCATTGAAATTTTACTTTTATGAAATTAGATTTTTTTTTTTGTCTTTTTGTTTAAGACCCAGGATGGCTTCGAAACTAACAGTAACAGATCTAACATTACCCCAAGTTTTTTATTTGGTGTAATCTGAAGTCAATTGCTATTAATATTGATTAATATTGGCCCAGAAAAATAGTTGCCCTAAAGGAAGAAAGCATCTCTTCATGTAGCAACATCAGTTCTGATACATTAAAAATGTTTCACATTCTTGTCATCAGCATATCCAATAGTGACACAGTCTGAGGATGTCAATTTGATAATTTGCTATAATTTCTCCTTTAAAGATTTTTTTGCTTATGGGTTCAGACTTTTTGGCTACCCTGCAGTTTTTGGAAACAATAGTGGAAATCTACAATGTGCACAACATGCAATAGAAACTTCCAGTGACTATGTTTCCTTTTTTTATTACAGTTGACACTGGAGAAAGCAAAAGAAGAACAAAACTGCAGGCAGTGTTACTTTTCAAGCTGGTTGACTTATTGCACAAATCATGTACTCTCAAAACTCCCTATAAACAAATTACCACCCATCCACCCACACAAACAACACACATAAAAACACACACTCATACGCACATTTCAAACCAAAGAAGCCCATAAAAGCTGTACGAACATAAAAGTTTTCTAATAGTTGCACATCCACTAAGGCAGCAGTCCCCACAGCACTGCAGTGCTTGGTGACTTTCATGAATTCAATCTATGATCAATTCTCAATGGCTTTAGAGATTTCTCTTATCCCGCATATGTTATCATAGTTTTAGAGTTCACTTACTTGTTGGGTAATTTTAAAACACACAATTTCTCTTTTATTCTGAAAAATGATGTTTTTGGTTAAGCAGTATTCAGGGCAATGTGCTTTGTTCATTGTAGTGTGAATGAAAATGTTTAGTCTTATCTTAAAAATGTGCAAGGGAATGATTATGAATTTAATATGTTGTAGTTATACAGTTTAGGCACTGAACGTTAGGCAAAATGTTCTGTTATTCTATAATGTAATAAAGTACAATACGAATGTGTTAATATGGCAGTAGAGTATAAGTGTTTGGACATGTATTGTCCTGATTGTTTTAAAAGTGTGCATTTGGCATTTGTGGTGTCTTGATGGTAAACCCAGCAAACTACAGCACGCTGACTCGATCACTGAGCATGCTCATTATGGCCTCTTCAGACTCCACCTCCTCAGTGACATCAGCGTGAGGGTTAATGAGGTGGGTGGGATACTGCAGGCCATTTTGCTCAGCAAAATGCTCCCAGCGCATATCATCACTCTCATGTGTAATGTATCGCTCCTGCATCTTACACTCTAGATTACGCAGGTCCAGCCACATTTGGAAGTCCTGTCAAAGAAACAGTAAAGCTTATTAGCTACAACAAGTATCTTATTATATCTTATATTCTTATTTCCTCCACTACCTACACATTTATATATTAATGGTTTATCATCTTAAATAAGAATAAAAAAAACTGTTTGGTTTATAAGATTAAGCGATTTCAAAGAAATGATGACACAGAAAACTTTAAAAGTGCTATACATGATCATGGACAAAAGAAATGTTGCACATGCAGATTTCTTAAACTTTTTTTCCTGTTATATAAGAACGTTTGTTTTTTGCTAGGAAGTCAGAATTCACATTTTTGCAGGTTTTGGTTAATAAGAACAAAAATGCTTACTTGCTTCTCAGTGAACTCACATTTCAATGTGAACATGAAGTAGTTGCAAAAATAATCACCTTTTAAGGATCAGTAAGTATATACTGCAACCATATTAGTAACAACCCTACTGAATTTATTATTTTTTTTTTTTAATATAAAATCATTCCAGGAGAGTAAAAGGGTAATTTTGAAAAACTAATACGTTAAGGATAATAAAAGTTTTTAAGTATGTGTACAAAGACAGATTTATGCTCCGATAGAGCTGCTACAGACATGCGCTCTCTGCCTCAGTGGTGTCACACACATGCCATGTGACAAAAGCAAGAACAGTTTAGCTGTCATATTACTGTTTGAAGTTTCTCCTAATTATGTTGATCAGATTGTTAATGTGTCATTGTGTTCTTTCATTTTCTATCTATCTATCTATCTATCTATCTATCTATCTATCTATCTATCTATCTATCTATCTATCTATCTATCTATCTATTCAACATACTATTAATCAGTCCCACTTGCCCTCTACCACTCACTCACTCACTCACTCACTCACTCACTCACTCACTCACTCTCACAGTATTCCTGGCTATTTCTGTACGGGTCATGGGAGGCCTGGACCCAATCCTAGGGGACTCCGGCAAAGTACATCCCAGACGGGGCTTGTTCTATATCACAAAGCAAAAATTACAACCAAAAAGTCACTACCTGGAATTAACTAAGCAAATAGGTAAGAGCCCTTCTTTGATATTACCCAGTTTCAGATGGGTCAACTTATTGGCCTGCATTAAGCAAAGAAAACAACTAGGGAGATTGCTGAAACTACGAAAATTGGGTTAAGAACTGTAAAAAACATTATTACAGCCTGGAAGTACACTGGTGAACCATCATCTTCAAGAAAGAAATCTGGTTGGTAAAACATGCTGAATCAGTATGATTGGACATCACTTAAACGCTTAGTGAAATCAAATCATGAAAAAAAAATAACAGTAGAACTCACAACTATGTTTAATAGTGAAAGTAAGAGCATTTCCACAATCATAATGCAAGGTGAACTCAAGGAACTGCCTTAAGAAAACCACTTATCAGTGAGGCTGATCAGAAAAAAGGCTTTGCTAGGGAGCATAAAGAGTGGACTATGGAGCAATGGAAAAAGGTAATGTGGTGTAATGAGTCCAGATTTACCCTGCTCCATCATGCCTAGTGCGTACTGTACAAACCTATTGGGGCATTTTTATTATCTTTGGTTGATTATGTTGGTCAGATCTAAATTGGTCAGCAATATTATGTGCCCAAGAAATTAGGTCAGTTCACTGACACGAATATACTAAATGATAATTTTTTCCTCTCAATAGATTTTTTTTCTTTCCTGACGGCACAGGCATCTTCCAAGATGACGATGCCGGGATTTCATTAGGCTCAAATTCTGAAAGAGTGGCTCAGGGAGTATGAGACATCATTTTCACACATGGTTTGGCTACCACAGAGTCCAGATCATAACCCCTTTGAGAATCTTTGGGATGTGCTGGAGAAGGCAGTGGTCTGACTCTCCCATCATTAATACAAGATCTTGGAGACTAATTAAAAACTCTGAACAGACATAAATGTCGTGACATTGCATAAACATACTGAAACAATGCCACAGCCATAATCAAAGAAAAAGATTCTCCAATAAATTTTGAGAGTGTGTGGCAGGGCAACTTCCACACATTCCACATTATCACATAATGGTAACCACATTATCCTTTCAAACAAAAAAGGAAAAGAGACCAACCTATTGTTTAGCAAGAAGAATTTGGAAAGCATGCTTTTTAAATAATTCAATTAAATTCAGTTTTATTTAAACAGGGTTTTAACAATGTTTATTGTCGCAAAGAAGCTTTATACAGTAGAATCAGACAATTATAGAAATGCGTTGTGAGGAAAGTGTGAGGAAATTATAACTCATAATTATCAGTTTGTCCCTGATGAGCAAGCCAAGGGTGAGCCAAAAGCAAGGAAAATCTACCTGAGATGGCAATAGGAAGAAGCCTTGAGTGGAACCAGACTCAACAGGGAACCCAACCTCATTTGGGTGATAACGGATAGTAGCGATTGATCTGATTGACAATTTGTGTTTGGAGGCTGGAAGTTCAGTATAACAGGAAAGGTGTTTAAGTTAATATGGAGTCCACTTAAATGTTCAGTTAAAGTTTACATCAAATATCAGTTTGGGGAAAAGTGTGATCTTTGTGATTCTGACTTTAACTGTGGCATGATTGCTTACAGCATTCCATAAACTGCTGATCTCCATGATTTCCACACATACAAGTCTATAACAGTCTCTGGAATTTACATAGAATGGTGCAAAAAAAAAAAAACACTGAGTGGCAAGAGTGTAGGGGAAAAGACTTGTTCATGAGAGAGGAGAGATGTGAATGGCCAGACGGAGGATGTGGTAACTCAAATACCCACTCTTTACAACTGTGATGACAGAAATGCTTCTCAGAATGCACAACATGTAGAACCTTTAAGCAGATGGGTTACAACAGCTGAAGACCACATTGGGTTCCACTCCTGTCTAAGGAATCTAAGGCTACAGTAGGCACATGCTCGGCAAAACATGAAAAAAGAAATCTTTGTTACAGAGAAACCACGAAGTACAGTATCATGCACATTGTCCTGAAGACTCATCTTTGTCCATAGGTGCCGGTATTTGGTCATTAGATTCAAACAAAAAAACAAATAAAGCTGGAGGCACAAAACCCTGTCCAGTCCTAAGCAAATGTGAAATTGGTATGAAAATAAAAGTGTGCAGATAGGATTTTCAGCACCATCAATTGAAAAAAGCATTAAAAAAATCTCAAAAAGCAGCCACCTTCTCGCAACTTGACCTTGCTATTTCATTAAAAGTTTTAATAGCTTGTTTTAATAGTAATACTGCTGTCCAATACACTACTACATCTCACTTAGCACCACCTAAACTTTAAACACCATGGTTTACCCAATTTGGCAACCATGGCCTTGACAGAACTTAATGTTACAGATTTACCTCTGATTGCTCACACTGGAAACTCTTAAGTAAATATTTCTTCACAGAAAATTAACAACAAAAAAATAAAAATTTGAATCAATATTGATTGCAGTATATAGAATATCCGTCACACATGTCTGTGTGAATGAGTTACTATAGCAACAACAGTACTATTGTCAGAGCTGCGCTGTTATATAAAAAATAAACCTTCAGACCAACCAGAATTGAGAAATCAGCAGGGCTGAGATATACATTTATTCATCTAGATAACATAAAATAAAATATGTGAACATTTTGAAATTTCGTCATTTTCTGCATTAATTTGTCATAAAATGTGATCTGATCTTCATCTTAATGTGCCTAAAATAATAACACAAAAAAAAATCTGATATTTCAAGTCATTATTGAACACACACATTCAACATTCAAAATGGAAGTGGAACAAATAAGTGAACCTTTGAAATTAATAACTAGCTTTTTTGATGTCATTAACTCAAGGATTCACATTCTTTTGCTACTAGCATTAATAAAGACATGAAAGATCAGAATTTAATTTTAATATTATTTTAGGCATAATTACAACTGTTGACAAAAAAAAACATGAAATTCCAAAAGGTTACATACTTTTTCTTGCCACTGTATCTAGCTAACAAAGAAGCAACCTCCATTGCTGGCAAGCAAGCTATCTCTGATATGACGCAGGACAAAAATTTATCAGGACAGTTTGACCTTGCACTTGTTCGTAATGTACTCGATATGAAAGATGATTAATTGACATTACCTAAGAAATGTGATACACATAATATTAAATGCAGTGTTGCCAAATGGCTCATATGTTGCTCCTCATCTATCAAACATTTGCTTTCCATGGCATGTGACACCATTAGAGGCAGGAAGCTCGTGTCTGCAGATAAACCCCACTCGATTTTTGCACTATTTACACTTTGTTCTGTAACAGCCTCAGTTCCCCAGGCTGCTATTGTAAATATCTGAAAAGACAACCCAGACCTAAATACACATCAAACTAAAGATTATTCATTATAAATCTTAATATTTTGCAAGCTGTAACACTAACTTACCTGTACAGAACTGTTATTAATTAAATTTGGTTAGTTGATTTGATATTACATACCAGGTAACAGTAAACAAGTAAACAAGATTTCTATCCACATAATCTCACTTTGGTTGGACTGGATTCTGACAAACAGCGGAAAGCCAAGTAACTCATATGAGCTCTTCTGTGCAGAAATGTGCTATGAGACAGGAAACAAGACTGACCTGTAGCCAGGGATGACTGAGGGACTTGTCCACACTGTAGCGTTTCCTCATTTTGACTTGCAGCAGGTTATTAATGAGGTCAATTGCTGGAACAACAAAGCAGGCTGTCAGTGGCTGGGCCATGGTGGGAAAGCCTCGGGATTAGGGGCTCATAGGGATAACGAGCAAAACCAACATTATTAACATTATTTCAGGGGTCACAGAGCTCTGAGAAAACCTGAGAGTCCTTCACCTCGAGGCCTTATCCTGCGGGACTGGTGGGCATTACATGAATAGGCTATGACAAGAACTGAACACACTCTTACTGACCCCTTCTTTCTTTAACCCCGTCCTCCTACTCGCCTTTTATTCCTCTTTCCGTCCCCTTTTCACTCTCCATCGGTCCACACTCCTGCACTTATTTCAAAGGGTACCAAGCTTTTGAGATTTTCACAAAACATACTTTTGTTGCCATTATCAAAAAAGTAAAAATTAAACACTAATAAATAAAACATTTAGTTTATAAAATAATGCAGATTCAACCAAAGGTAATAAGTAAATATAAAGTATTATCTATTTATATAAATAAAAAATAAATAAAGGTTTTGTCTGTACTGTACATGGGTCAGGACTTGCTCTTTCAATGATATCTTTAAGTTTCATACATCGGAGGACATGAAAACAGTCTGTCTGTCTGTATGTCTGTCCAGCCTTGGTTATGTCACAGCATCACGCAAAACTGGCCGGACAGAATTTAATGAAACTTTTTCAGTACTTACATATCTGCTTGAAGTTTAACCAGCACCATAACTGTAAATCAAAATGTTGAATATTTATAACGTAACAATGTTATAAACAGTTATTTGCCGGATTTAATAATCTACTTTAAAATAAGCTACTAATGTGCTACTTGCTCAATGCAAACAAACACCTGTACCAATAGATATTAATTAGAAAAGCTAAACTGAATATTTGTACTGGGATTACTTAATATTTTCACGAAATTTCACGGAAAAGTGAATTTTAATACGCTGGAGTCGTTTTAAGACATAACTTTCTACAAACTCTTTTCCCGTCAATGATGGACCCGCTAAAACATTTCGTAACACAAGTCATGAATATTTGTGTGTTTATAGCTTGTATAGGCACTACTATACTATAGGTAGCCTATACTATACTTGTAACAGTACAAGGAACTATAAATATACAGTATAAGGCATGAAGTAAGTATATTCTGTCAAATATCAACAAAACTCACATAGTCAGTGGCAACTGCTTTGGATTATTAAAAAGTAAAACAAAAAATATCCGCAAAGGAATAAAAAAACTATCCAAAATCCATTTCCACATGCTGCATAGTGCAGCGTGAATGATAGGCAATCTAACAACATTAGATTACTGATTGACATGCAAGTCTTTAGGGCTCAGCCGAAAGTAAGGGAACAAAACACCTTGAAAACCACTTTCCCCCCTCGAAGAATATATACACTTACAAAATACAATTATTCACACTTTACTCATGAGTAGTTGGGTTCTATTCAAACTTTATTGAGAACAGATTATTCCCTAATAAAAAATACGAATAAGTTTTTTGTGGTTTAGCCAAACCGAGTCACGGTGATGAGCTCCTTCACACAGACTTTAATCTTCAATTAATTGATCCGTTTTTACAGGGACAAGAAGACAAACTGTATTATACTCTCACATGGACAGCAAACATGTAGTGTTTTCATTTTTGTTTGTGAAACTAAAACTACTAAATGTACTACTAAACAAGTACATTAACATAAACCTGTATACAATGATAGATGTGCTAGATGATAATGTATGTGTAAGAGCCATATCTTGTTTTGTGGATTGTGGTTGTGTTTATTTTGTTTTATTTATTTTATTTTATATTACTAGTTAAGCACTAAGCATTAAGTTTGTTAGCTAAGCCATAAGCATTGAATTTGTTAGTTAAGCATTCATTTATAACACTAGTAAGTTGGTCTGTGACGTCATTCAACTATTACACGTATTTACTTGGCAACTGCACGGTAACGGGTCAGTCTTTGATGCGGAATTGTGGAGACACAAGCTTTTGACCGTAAGCTAACGTAACCTAACGTAGTCTACCAGATACAGCAAATATATCGTTGTAAATGTAACCTAAAGCTGCGACCTACTGAACAGCGACTGGATTTATTCAAGACGACTGTACAAAGTGTTGAAGTCTTTGATGCTGGAAAAATAAAAACAAGAGACAAAGATCACTGGACTTCTGTGTCGTAAGTAAATAAAGACTTAAATAAATGGAATAATATGACCGCATGAACAGTATGTATTGATAACTAACTCACTATTATTGTTAATTAGCTGAGACTTACTGTACTACAAACATTAGGACAAGTCTACAATCTAAGGAGTTTCCCAGAGTCTATCTGTGCACACACCTGTTAAAACTGGATTTGTCCTGATTTGAAAGTCTTAGATTAAAAAGAAACATCTGCTAAATAAATAATATAAATAAATAAATAAATGTAGAACTACTCCAGCTTCCCTGGTGAGTCTCTATTAATTTACAGCATGAAGCACTGAGAGTTTACATTACTGCTACCCAGGAAGCTGGGATCACATTGTTTAAATAATAGGAGATGTGTTCACAAAGCTTGTTTAGTGGGGTCAGAGTCACATATTTAATGTTCTTCTGCAAGCTCATCTAAAGACTAAGAAAGTAAACATATGATAGTGTATTCTTGATTGATTAATCAGTAAGAGCCCCTGTATAATTTTAAAAGTTAATTGCAATGACACCTGCATAATCCTGTACTGTGCAGCTATAAAGTATTTAAAACGGTAGACTATCTCTGTAACACTATAATAATGAAGAGGTAAATGCAGTGTGAACAGGACTTGAGATTTGCATAACACTATGTGACTATTAGTGCTTTGTGCAATTCATCTTATATAAGTCAAGGTGCTCATTTTAAATATTCTCATTATAATGGAATATAGCATAATGCTCTTCATTATGTTCTGTCCATCTTGGCATTCACACACAATGCTTGACTTTGAAAAGATGCAGTGACAAACGTCAACTCCATTTAAGGTGCCATTATTAGTCGTGGTCCAGCAGAGGACCTGGCAACATCTAAAATTGGGTAAAAATATGTTTATTCAAGCAGTTCTGGTTTAATCTAGCAATGTAAAACAGGAAATAAAGTCTACATAATGTACAAAACCAGCAACTTAACATTATTGTACAAACCCACACAGAACCTGATTGCCTAATGTCATAGAAATGCTCAAACAAAGCCGTAAAGCTACTGGTCATGCTTAGATGTGATCGATCCATCTGCTTAGAATGTTTTTCATATGATAATAGCCTTAGCAATGACTATGTAGGCTTTTCCACATTCTTCAGAAAACTTATCAGAATTAGGTATGATCAATGGCATCAAATAAAACAATCCTACAATGCTGAAAATTTTGAAATGTAGTTGAGTAAAACCAATTACTAATTTATTCAGCGGGGATTGTAGCAGTTTGTAGTCGACTATATAGGTGGTTTATGCCTCTTCGTGATGGATCGTAGAGCCCCAAAATATGCAAAAATTCCTTGTCTATTATTAATATCGATAGCTTTGAGCTGTAACTAAATCCCACACAGGAGATGGAGCACTTTTGCAAAAATGAATAAATACAACCCTGCACGCTACATTTCATATGGCGACATTAATTGCAAAAGTGTGCCACAGGTTCATAGCTTCTGTAGTCATAGTTAGGTTATGGAGCCCCTTAAGGAACATGTATAAATAATAAAGACAAAAAAATTTTCTGTGCAGAAAAAAAGGTTTTCTTTCTCGCGCAAAGATACAGTACTATATACATTGATCAGCCATAACATCTTACGTTATGGGCCCTTAGAGTGCGGCTCCACTGGTGCTCTGATGACGTTGGCAGGGGATCCACTGAGTGCCCTGGGTTGCAGGATGGGGTCTCTGTGGATCGGACAACTTTGTCCGGCACATCCCATGGATGCTGCTCGATTAGACAGAGTTCTGGGGAGTTTGGAGGTGTCAGTGGTCTTGGACGCATTGCCTGCTGTGTCTCTTGTGCGATGGGCTGTGGTGCACTGGGTGTTCTGGAGCTTTTCATTCCTGGCCATCATGGACTGTTTTGTGCTGCATTGGGTTTTCTGCGGTATCAGACCAGACAGGTTGGCCATTGGTTCCCACGGGCATGGGTGCCCATAATCCTGTCACCAATTTGCTAGTGTATAATTGGTGACCAATGTTGTTCAGTTCATCTGACAATGGTGTTGATGTTATGGCTGATCAGTGTATAATATACTGTAGTAGGTATTTTAAAGCATGTGACATCATGTCAAGCAACCAAAAACCAACAATAATTTCCATGTGGGACAATCTGCCCCTTCCCCCCTATGGTGGATATTTGCATCAGAACTAAGCTCCCATGGGACTACGTGTGAACTGGCGATTGGGAAGTTTGGGAATTTTCTTAATGGGCTGGTCTTGTGAGGGCACTTCTTTTTTAAAATACAGAAAAGTGTCCAAGTGACGATTGTCACTATGACAGTGGTGAAGATTCCAAATTCTCAAAGGGCAGAGAGAGCAGGGAGCAGGTGCTGTCTCGTGCTTATATGCTTTGTGTTGTCGACTAGCTAAACAGAAATGTTTTTTTTGGCTTCAATGCTAGAGTTCCACTGCAGGTTTAACTAGACAAACGTCTTTTTACAAACAAACAAAAAAAAAGAATTTAACAAAAAAAAAAAAATCTCCAAAGTGTTTTAAAAAACAGTCATCAACTTAGATTGTAAATTGACAAAATAAAAATGTAAATTTGTTTTCTTCTAGACTACTCTTTTAGTGTATTATAACACATAGGGCATGTCACAGTCGATAGCCAGCTTAGCAATAACATATAACGTACATACAATGTGCAATCTAAACAAACAGATGAACTTTTTAGGAAAGGAGAATAATAGAGGGACTATAAGGAACCTGCACAGAACCAACATGCACTATTAAATGTTATTCTGTGACTGTGAAGTACATTTGAGCACTAAACATTTAGCAGTTATTTGTTGTTGCCTTTTAAAATATAGAATGAATGGCAGATATGTATTTCATAATACACCACATATGTATTTGCCTGTGTTAAGGCTGGACTATTCATCATGAATTTAATGAAGGCAACAATATTTAATGCTTATGCTGGACAGCCCAAATGACGTCTGTTGCATGCATTATTAACAAACAGATGAACCAGATGAGTCAGACTGGGAAAGAGGAAGCCTTTACAGAAATCTCTATGGAGTCCCATATTTTACTATAAGCTAACACAGATCTCAGTGGTCCCCCAAAATGTGTTAATGAGCAAGCTGATATACCCATTAAATGATGTATTTGTATACCCTAAACTCCCTCTGTTTCAATCCTCGCTCAACACGTCATTTCAGTTTCTGTGTAAATGAGCTACTGCCGAGCCATGCCTCACCAAAGAACTGCAGGGCTGAGCAACAAGGGGAGGGGATCCCTTATATGAGGTCACATTAGAGGAAATCTAAGTAACTTGTTTAAGCCCTGGCCAGTACAAAAATGGGAAAAGAAGAAAAACAGGAAATGTACAAAAAATAAAAAAATGAATTTTGCATGATAGGTGCCCTATAAATGTATCGTTCATAGAGTCTATATGATACAAATCACAAATGATACAGGGTACCAGCATTTTTAATTAGTAATTTGTATATATTTAAATAAATGGGCAGATGGAAAATGAAATAAACTGAAATAATATGTTTGGTAGGAACAGGAACAGTCTCATGTACACCTTTATACCATGCAGGTGACCAACATTTTTTAGGTTTCTATGTGTGTACAAATGTACATGTGTAGGTACCATGGGTATAATACAGTTATACCCTGCATAGCCAAATTTGCACTGGATGTTCGGTTCAGTGTGTGTTATGAACCGAGTGAATACAGTCTAGCTTTAACTTGTGTTGGGGGATCATTTTGGAGCTATGGAATTTGTACAGGTTTGAGATGTCAGATGCACAATTTTAGTTAAAGTATTATTCAGCATTCCATCCTAGGCACTAATTTGCTGTTAAGAATTATGTCATTTCTACACAGCTTACCACTGTCTACATATGTGTGTGCAAATTCATACATTAAATTAATAATAAACCCAAAAATTTATTGGACCATAATTTCAAAACTGAGGTACATACCAAACTTTGACTTTTATGTACCTTTATAAACCTAGTACGTGAACGTTCTATCAGAGTTGTTCAGCACAAAAAATGCGGAAAAGCAGAATAAATTGTAGTTGCTAAACCATTCCTTTTGATTACAAATTCAAATGAACAAATTGGATCCAGGCCTGAATGTTAACATACCTTCTGGAGTCACCTTCTTCCATGGGTTGGGTGGGTACATAAAGGCAGCATTTTGGATCTGGTCATGGATGTCCTCATCTTCATTGAATGGAAATGTTCCACTGAGGCTGACGTAGATGATGACGCCAACACTCCACATGTCTAGTGAGCGGTTGTAGCCCTTGTTCCTCAGCACCTCAGGTGCCAGGTAGGCTGGCGTGCCCACCACTGAACGCCTGAAAGACTTCTCGCCAATAATCCGGGCGAACCCGAAATCGCACAGTTTTACCTGTGTAAAAGATAGAAGTGTGGTCGCTGAGTGCCAAGACCTGGATGTTGGAAGCAGACAGCCCCTTTAACCTGACTGTGGTACAACAAATAGCATCTGTTATTTCTCCCCAACCCCCTTTTCCCACCACAGACACTATAATGAGCAGTTGCCAGAGACAGTGTTAAACTCAAATGAAATTATCATGCATTTAAAAGCAGTTACACTACAACTCTCCTGCTGATTCTCTTCTTCACATTTTACATGCACAGAGGAAGCAATGCTCTTTGAGGGCCATCACAGGACCACTGCTGCTGAGCTGAAATCATAGCAAAGTGCAAATGACAACTATTTTAGCTATTCTGTTTTCATGGGTTTTTTGTGCTTGTTCTCGAAAATATTTGTTGTAAATAATGCAAGAGAGATTTGGTTTAGTATTCCTCTGAGATGTTTGCTGGTGCCCAAACACAGTGAGTCATTCGTTCTACTCGAGTGCTTCCAGAGCAAGCTTCACACGCTAGACGGGTAAAACAATGAGGAGATAATTTAGCAGTCTTTCAGCGAAGATGCAGGCACACGCTCTGTGTGCCGAACGCAGAATAAACTGTAATTATCATCGCTTATTGTTATTCTTTTGCTTTGGTAAAAGCAGATTAATTTATGTGTATTTTACAGTTTTCTCCCCTCATTTTCTGAATGGTTTTCTGTCAGCATGCTACTCACTTGTGGAAAGGAGTCAGCAGACGCTAGTAAGACATTCTCAGGTTTAAGGTCACAGTGTACAATGTTCTTGAAGTGAAGATGGCGTAGTGCGACAAGGATCTGTCCAAAAACAAACCGTGGCGTTAGTGGAGACTTTCACACTTTTTCATACACTCACTGTTATGAGATTTGAGTTTACAATGGAGCAGTGGGACCATTGACCTGTGTCTATGGTGTTTGACGCTGCGTTAACTCGGTATGTGTCTAAGAGACTTACCTGTGTGACAAGAAACTTTGTGATGCGTTCCGGCAGCCTCCCTTTCTCACTAGACAGGATCATCTCTAACATGTCACCATGGAGCTTCTCCATGACAACAAATACACGCTCCGGTGTCTCAAACATGCACTCAAGGTTCACCACCCCAGGGTGGTGAAGATTCTACAGAATACAAAGAAAAATATCAGAGTAAAGTATAACAGTATTGATTTTCAAGGCACATTTGTTTATTTTTCCGGTGTTATTTATTTTTATTTTTCCGAAAACAGTGTTTCCGTTGTGTGCGTGCGCATGTGAAAAGAGTGGAGGAAAGGTAACTGTGTAAGACGAGAAGGAGAAGCTCCTTACTGTAGCTTCACACACACACACACACATATACAGCGCCTGCGCGCACAAACTGTCAGGATTTATTTTTACTTTTTAAAAAAAATAAAGTGCAGGTTAATTTGTTTTATTTTTACTTTACATTTTGTATAAATTATTTTAATGTATTAATTTTTTTGGGCTGTGGAACGAATAATTGGAGTTTCCATTATTTCTGATAGAAGAATTCGGTTTGGTTTACGAGTGTTTTGAAACACGAGCCCACTTCCGGAATGAATTATGTTCGTAATCCAAGGTTCCACTGTATATATATATATATATATATATATATATACACTACCATTCAAAAGTTTGGGGTCACTTGCAAATTTCTTTGTTTTTGTTTAATGATTTTTTTTTCTACATTCTACAACAATACTGGGGATTTCAAAACTATAAAATAACACATATGGAATTAGGTAATTACGT
>JAQQZT010000005.1:22803691-22814364 GCA_030068275.1 Clarias platycephalus
CCCTTGCCGCCGCGTGACGTGTGATACTCCATGTAGATGGCGTCGTCCGCTCCCGACATGGAGCTCATGGTGCCGGTTCGACGAGAAAACTAAACAGGGGGAGCATAAAATATATATATATATATAAAAAACGTGAAATAAGGAAAGACAAAGAGACAAACTGGTGGAAGAAATTTAGGAAGCGTCAGTGTTATGAAATCACCATATGAACGAATGTTTTTTTTTTTATAGTCATGAAGAAGCTACATTTGATTTAAGGTCGCTATATCCTGCGTGAGAGTTACTTTTAGGCAGACGTGCTCAGTGTGAATTACGTAAGGAACAGCGTAAGAACAGGGGATTTGGGAAACGTTTTTCAAAGAAGTACAATAAGATTTTCTCTGGATTTTAACAATGAATATTTATGTAATATATTTTCACGAGCAAGTCAGCTTACAGGATTTTATAAATTATGTAATCTCTGATACTAAAATGTATTTAATCTTTTACAGAACCTATGTTATTTAAGCAAAAAGCGATAGTGTGTGTGAGATAACTAACTGATAGCTCCAAATATTATGGCATGTTGAAGACTGATCTGACCTCATTACGACTTATTCAGCATTTTACCTTGATTACGGCTGATATGAATTATGATTTTGTTTTGTTTGCTTGTTTTTGCCCTTGTATTTCACTGACTCAAAGTTTGCACTTTAAATCTAAAACTATTAAAGCTAGGGAAAGAGTTCTCCTAGTTGCTTCCAGACTGAACGGGGCAGAATCATGTGACTACACAAGCGAGGTTTAAGGACACGGCGGGAAAGCCATTAACAGAATTTGTTTAATAAATAAATAAATTCATTATTAAGTGACATGGGCAAGTAACATCATTTAGAGACTTTGAACACTCGTTTTAATTCATTTTAAATGAATTGCCCTGCAATATAAGGAATAGTTTAGCGCATGGAATCAATAAGTATCTTAATATGCATCTCTCACTTATGTATGATTCATAAAATTCTTCTTTAAGAGAAAGTGCTCCTGCTCGCACTCTGAGATAAGGTACAATTGGCTTCCCAGAAAAAAAAAATTTCTCTGATATATTGAAGAGCTTCACCACAGTATGTACCAGAGATTTTCCTCCGAACTCTCCGGTTACCACCTCTTCCTCTGCGTCCAGGTCGGTCGCTGCCAGGACTTTCTGTAGCAGCTGCTGCTGTTCCTCTCGTGTAGAGAACATCAAGTCCTCCTCCTCCATTCCTGCCAACTTAGTGATCACCTTAGAGAGAGAGAGAGAGAGACATTTATTCCCTTATTACCGACCTAAATGTTAATCAAAGCTACAAGGGTGAGTCAAAAATTATCCACACTCCGGTTAAAACTTCTGTTGGCCACACTGTCTTATCAGCATTTTCCCGTTCAAGGCTACTGTCTCCCCAGTCACTGCTGTGCAGGTGTGAACGTGATACACCAGTTCATCTGTACCGGCGGTGCGAATGAAAATGGACGCCCCACTTGTGATTTGCATGAAAGAAGAACAGCGTGCAGCGATTCCTTTTTTTTTTTTTTTTTGGTGGTCTGAGGGTGTAGCTGGTCCCGAAACATCTTTTTTAAAAAAATCCATGAAAACAAATTCTACAGCAAGAGTGTGGATGATTTTTGACTCACCGTGTTCGTCATTGTAGTTAAATGAAATGCTATTAGACTAGTGCTAAACCTTAAAACTGTAACCCTGGTCCACCAGGAAGCGCTGTCTCTTGGTAGAATACGCCATTTCCTGTGTGTCCTGAGACACTAATGAGTAGAAATAGGCATTGTATTCCTCAGCAACCATTCCTACACAAGAGAGGAAGAAAAAAAAAAAAAACATCTTCAGCTCTATACAGGTAGGAAAGAAAGCTATTTCAGAATGTTTTCGAATTTTTTACCTTTCTTGGCACGCAGCACTCTGCCTAGTCGCTGAGCCTCCTGACGACGAGAGCCTCCGTGAGATGAGATCTGAATCAGGACGTTTGCCTCAGGCAGATCAAAGGACGTGTCTCCTACCTGAGACAGGGAAATAAAGCATTAACGGCTCAGGAGATCTTCATGTGGCACGTGACTCAATTACTCATGTCAGAGTTTTGTAAAGGCTAATTAAAGGATTATTAAATCCCTGGAGTACACATGAGGATCAGCTTATAAATTCTTTCGCCAGTTACACACACACACACACACACACACACACGTGTTTAACAAGCAACAGAAGACACGTGTCTGAACTCAAATCCAAATTCGAGCACACGTTACCTTGGAGATGAAAATGGTGTTGATCTTTGGGTTGTGCTTGAAATTCTGGAGAATCTGCATCCGCTCCCCTTGTGATGTGGGCCCATAAATGTACGGCCTGGGAAAGGAAATGAAACGTGTTGTTGCTAAAAATAACAACTGACAAGTCTGGTTGCAAACAAAACACATCTCGGGCATAAATTTAGATTCATAAGAAAACGAGCGAACTGATTAGAGGCGGCACTCAAAGGTCAAAGCGAAGGTCATAATGCTGTATCGGATTTTTACTGATTAGGAGAGGTTTTATTTATTTTTTTTTTTTTTTTAAGAACTGTGTGAAAATGGCAAATGAAGAGGGCCGGCCTGTCGCTGCACAGTCATTTCATACATCCTGTGTTGGATTGTACTGTGAAATTCGAGGGGCGTTCAAGTCAAACTGGGACTTTTTAAATTATTTTTATTTCCCCCCCCCCCGATTTTCTCCTTAATTTAGTCGTGGCCAATTCCTCCCCGTCACTAGGGGGCTCCCACATTAAGGCTACTACTACCATTCAGCATCTTTTTCGAACTGCTTGCTCACGCACCGTTAGGGGCGGAGTAACACACTCGGAGGAAAGCGCTAGCCGTTCCTTCCGCGTGCGCGAGCTCACAGACGCCCCTGATTGGCTGTAGAGCCGTGATTAATGTGGGAGCCCAAAGTACCTCTCATCCCTCCCCTCTGAGAGAGCTCAGCCAATCAGCTCTCTCTAGACCTCCGGCTGCGAGGGGTAACAGCATCACCCGGGGATCAAACCAGCGATCTCCGGATGATGCATATTCCATTTCTAATACAATAAAACTATTCTTAACTCATGAGAATTTTTTTTTACTTATATTAGTAACACCCTCATTTTATTTGTGCATATCTAAGAGATAATCATTTAAAGACACTAAGGGCCAGATTTCTCACCAGTGTGTCCTTGCTCGTGAAGTGAACAAGCCATCCCTCCTTTAGGACATTGCTGTTTTTCCTCTTGATGTGTTTCACTGACTGGACCACTCGCATGAGCGGGATGTTGTTGCTGGTGCATGGACTTTAAAACACATTGACAAAAGAATGAATATCATTCTTGTTGTCAAAGAATGTCTGTGCTCTGGATCTTGCTTGGTGAACACAGCTTGACCTAATATTCCTGTCACTAACCTCAACAGTTATTTATTTAGTTTTGTTGTGTCAAAAGAGGCATGAGTATTTTTGTGCTAAGGAGAGGGGTACCTTATGATTCTATTAGACTCATCAGGATCTGGATCATGGAAATCTCCAAGTTCACAATGGCCTACATCCAACAGACCTGAAGAGTCTGCAACCAGGGCTTCTTCCAAGTCATCTATAATGGGACTGTTTCTCTCACCATCGTGGTCATCACAGCCTTCTGCCATCAACATATCGAATTCAGCTCCAGGACTCAGCAAGTCTATAAGAGAAGAGAAGAGAAGAGAAGAGAAGAGAAGAGAAGAGAAGAGAAGATTAAGAAATAATGCTACAAAGCACTCATACCTAACACTATTTAAGGAGACTAAATAGAAATAGTCGGTGGCACGGTGGTGTAGTGGTCTCTTTGTGCATGGAGTTTGCATGTTCTTCCCCGTGATTGGTGGGTTTCCTCCTGGTACTCCAGTTACCTCCCACAGTCCAAAGACATGTAGGTTAGGTTAATTGGTGTTCTCAAATTGCCCTTAGTGTGTGAATGAGTGTGTGAGTGTGTGTATATCTGTGTGCTCTGCGATGGATTGGCGCCCTGTCCAGGATGTACCCCGCATCATGCCCCAAGTCTCCTGGGATAGACTCCAGGCCCCCGCAACCCTGAATACAGGATTAAGCGGTAATGGCGATGAGTGAGTGAGTATATAGAAATAGAAATGGAAAATGGTCTCATTATAGAAAACGTCACCATATACATTATTAAATTATGTGCTTTGTTAAATAGCAGGACATGTTTATTATTAGATCATATGTTCCTGTGAATTGCTTGTTACTATAGAAACTATGACATGTTAGGTACATGACATTAACAAGTACGTTAATGTAAACCTGTGATTTGAATAACAGCTAAAACGTCTGTCTGGGCTACTGTCCAGAAAATGAAAATGAATCTGATTGGTCAGAATAACTCCTTCTGAACACACAGATTTGGAAATTTAACAGCATTCTGGTCAAACTAACTGCAATAATGACCTTTCACAAACACACAAGCATTCCCCTAAATTAAAGTAATCTATAGACTAAAAAAAAAAATGGTTTATGTGTTAACATATTTAAATTAAAGGGGGAATTTCTACTTATGTAATAAATGTAAGGTGAACAAATAATTAATAATAAATGAGTGTATGTTTGTTCAATTCATTAAATAGAATTAGGTACATTTACAAGCTTAATTTAGTGTAATAACATTTACACAATATCAGTATGTAAATGTAACACAAGGCCAAAATTTGCAATAATGTAAAATTAATATACAATCGTTACATTTGTGAATTATTGAATTTTGGGCATAAAACAATGTCTTAATAAAAATGACAGAGACAAGATATCCTTTTTTTCAAAAAGCATACAGACATATCGTTTTGTTTTTCAGTTATTAAATTTATTGCTTAAAGATTATTTTTAATTTTGATTTTATAATCTTTCTGGAAGATTATTTATTCACCTTAAATAAAAATAACTTTATCCTGCTTGTGGTTATAAAACAAGCAAAACTGTACACTGACAGTAACCTGATCCCAGGCAAAAATTCTAGTAATGGGCCATCACGCTGAACACATGATAAATCTTAAAAGTCTGTTCTCAATAAATTGTAGCTCATTTGGTAATACCCAGCATGGAATAACAAGTGAAAAATTAATAAATAAACAAGCAAATAATCATCATCATCATCATAATCATAATAGAATAACTAGATAACTGGATGTGCTATTCTGTTAAGCTAGCTTTATACGCAGACTCACTATGTAGCTAGATCACAACGCTATTTTGTTTCTAGCGATGCCTTTGTTGAATAGAAAGTAACCAGAAAAATAGATTCATGGTAACAAAATAATTTTGATCATTTATTGTGATAATGCCAATAAAAATATTCAGCTTGGTGGGTTTCAAGCCTTGCAATTAGCCTAAGTAACCTGCCGGTAGACATTGGGTTTGATAGAAAGCTACATCACAATTTATAGCCTTCACTTCACCACAAATCAACACATAAACATAAACCTACTGTAACAAATACAGTACATACAGTTATGTAGTTATCTATACATATAAAAGACAGGAATGAGTGGATTGTCTTATTTCTTCATCTGTATTTGTGGACAGTGTTGTGCTCATTCAAAATTGCCTGAACATTTCTGTATTTTGCTTTGCATTTAGTGTGGAGTGTAACTACTAGAAACTGAATGTTTATTTGTGCATTGAACTTTGTGACAGACTTTTATCCTTAATACATACTACATACTCAGTGTTTTGAAATGACCTGAATATGAATAAAGCAAAGCTGCATTTTAACCGTAGATTAGGACAAATATTGTTTTACCGTATTTGGTGAGAAAAAACAAAGATTTTGATTGTGAGATTAAGGAACATGTACAGTATAGACTCAAAGTTATACTCGCCTCCATTCCTTGACACCTCTCCAAGGCAGTTGTTTGCCACTTTAGGTGCACATCGTTTGTGGCAGTTGAATTTGCAATCTGTAACAGTGTGAGGGGGAAAAGGAGATGAGAAAATCATGGTGAAGTGAGAGAGAGAGAGAGAGAGAGAGAGAGAGAGAGAGAGAGAGAGAGAGAGAGAGAGACCTGGCACACTGAGATGAGCGTGTGTTGTGCTACTGGTTGACAGGCTGAGACCTTGCACATTGCCAAAGCACATTAAAGCTGTTTCTATCAGCAAGCTGACAGCACTCTTTACTGCCTGACACCCACTATACCTTTTACTTACATCAAAGCAATGTAATTACACTTTGGGCCTCATATCAAATGTAAATTTAAATTTTTAATCAATATTTATAATATTTATATGATTTTATTATCTGTATATCTTAATTGTATTTACTGTCTAAAACTATTGCATGAATTTGTGTATCCATACACTGCAAATGTTTGTAATGGTTTAAATAAGGATACGGCTTAATGATTTATTTCAATACATACTATGTAAATGTGAACTAAAAATAATTACTCATTTACAATTTACTAATTAATAAATGTGTAGAATGAGCACTGGCATGTGGTTATTATCATATGTAGTTATTATCAAAATTAACCATTTTATCTTTAAATTACTGAAAACATTTTCACATAATTTCAAATAAAAATATTTTTATTTAGAGCATTTAACACGTCAAAATAACGGAAAAAAGATTCTGTGCAGATCTTGAAAACTTCAATGGTGACACGTTCATATGCATTTTTTTTAAACAATATGGGTTCTAATATTTTAACTAAGGAATGTTCATAAATCAGTAATCGGTCGAATAAACCTGATGTGCAACCACAACTTTCATGCGTCTTGGCATGGTCGCCACCAGTTTTTCCCATCGCTATTGGTAAGTTTATGCCGCTGTTGGTGCAAAAAATTTAAGCTAAATTCACTTTCAAAATTGTAATTCTTGTGACCAGCCATCTTCCTCTTGTCCCCATTCCGGGAGGTTTCAGTGGGGTCCTGATATGGCGGCCCTTTATCTACCTCTTGAGTGACATGCCTGTGTAACATTTAGATTTGTCAGGCTATAAGGTTTTTGTGTTCCATAGAACAAAACTGTGCTGTTGTACCAAAGAGTCCAAAAATGCATAACACTCAAACAATACCTCATGTTATGTTAACACATCACAGAATAAGGAAATGTTAATGACTCAATTTCGGCAACAAAAAAAAAAAGTCAGACAGAATCGTGTCCAAATGGGGACAAAATCTTCTTCCAGGATAACCCTGTACGTATGTGTCCTTCACAAAGACAAATCTGCCTGACTCCAGCCTTGCTGAAGCAGCCCCAGATCACCACTGATCCTCCTGCACATTTCACAGTTGGTTTGAGACACCATTTCTTGATGGCCTCTCCAGGTCTTAACATAATACAACAAGGTGTTGGCCAAAAGTAAAAAGTGGAATCTGATAGGATGACCTTTTCCTGTGGATGTACAGTATGCAAACCTCAGCCTGGATCTTTGCTTCACTCTAATGAAGGGCTTTTTTCTGGCTATGCATGACAACCCAACCCCTAGGAGCCTATTTTGAACTGTCCTCATCACACAGCTCACCCGAGCCTCAGTTTGTCACTGTTTTGAAGGTCATCTGATGGTATCCTATGGTTGTTAAGTGACATTCAAATGGGTTTGCAATCATTCCTCTAAGTAGAGATTTGGTTCCATAGTGTCTACTTGATCTGGTTCTTATGTAATGGTGTCTTTAAGACCTTAAGGATGGAAGCAACCTGATGCTCACCGAGACCATGTCACCGCGACCCTCCACTTCTACAGTATACTCAAAACTTTTCTTTGGAACTCTTTTGATACAGCTATTTTTAAAATTCCAATTATCTATGAGGTACTACTAGAACTGCTTTTGGCATCCAGCTGGTCACATTGCCAGAGGAGAGTGATGATCACAGCAGTGGTTTTTATACTGTTCCTCATTAAATAAGATTTGATTCAGGTGACCACCTAATCAGTAACTCTTAAGACAGAAAGAGGATGAATTACTTCTAGAGATGCTGATTAAAGAAACATTTGCAGTGGCCTCTTTTTTTTTTCCAGAGCTGTATATGTGTAGGCGTATATACTGCATTTATGTGCATTTTGATTCTTTCTATTGAGCATTTCAAACAACTATCAGGAAAAAAGTACTGATAGTTGTACTGCAGTACAGTACTGTACTGTTCAACTGCTTGCTGGTGGAGCAGTGCCTTGTCTTTTTACCTTTAAGGTACCCTGGCATTCCTAAACTTTCACTACTTTGAGGCAATTAAATTTAATTTAATAAGTATAATTTAATACAGTTAATATATTATTTAATATATATTAAGGTTTTTACATACCTTAATATATATTCAATAATATATTATGTGTTTTCTATAGCCGTTTCACTGTATACACACACTCAGGGTACCACTATAGGGTTTTGCCTGAAATCTAAGAATAGAGCATGTACATACTCACTTGTGTTTGATTTTCACCTAAACAAATCTCAAACTAACTGCCAAATGCATTTCACCAGCAGTGAATCATCGCGAGACCTTTGAGGATGCAGACAAAGTGAGCAAACAACAGTTTGATTCCCCCAGCATGGTTCAGGTTTACACAAGTCGAGTGTGAGATCATACCTTTGCACTGCAGGCCCTGACGGAACAGACCCTTGAGCAGCTTCTTGCAGTGCTGGCAGACGGTGGGGCGCGTGTAGGAGTGGATGACAAACGTGTGAGGCACCTTGACTTTGGACAGCAGGATCTTGTCAAGCTCAATCGGGCGCCCTATGTACGACTGCGAGTTGGAGCGCCCTCTTCCAGAAAACATGTCTTTCTGCTGAAGAGATGCAAAATAGAGGCTGGGCAAAAAAAAAAAATTCTGTTTGCAGAGGAAGAATGTACTGTTGGTTCTCATGTAAGCTGTGCTTACTTTCAATGAGGCAGATCAGCAAGCATACTGCCAGGTTAATTCATTTTGGATCAAAGTGTTGATCGCACATGCTTTTTTTTTTTTCATCATGAACACAGAAAAGTTGCCTGTGTGAAATTACACCCAGAGCGTACACTGAAGACCAGTTTAGCACACTAGGTGTTCATTTAACACTGGTGAGTTAGCTGTGCACATGCTGTACTTTCTACACACACACGCACACACACACCATATTTTAGACAGCTGTCACCTCAAGTCTTGTGCACGAGACTACATTCTTGAAGAAGCAAACAAGAATATTTGTCAAGAAAAACAGGTTGAGGGGGACGGGCGGTAAATTTGCATTAAACTCAGAACAACAAGTTTCCAGCACCAAGCTGTTTTTAATGTGCCACTGATTGGCAGTCGTGCAGATGTCTTACCACCTGTTGAGAATAGGCCTGACATCATGCAGGTGTGTCAAATCAACTGCACACTGCACTCCAAAGAAAGCAAGCAATCAATATCTTCCTTGTCTTTGTGTTGTACACTTGGCCGGGGGACTTAAATATCTTAATGTCATTGAGATGATTTTATAGTAAGCATTAGAATTACAGTATGAACTTTAATATCCGTAAGAGACACCAAACATCATCTTACAAACAACTGTAATTTACAGGTGACAAAAAAAATCATAATCCTTACACTAATACTCTGTTAAACAGTTAACATTGTTATTGTGCAACACTTTTTGCTACAGGACAAAGTCTTTAAAAAAACAATCCAAAAAATTTCATCAAGTATGCAGTGTTGTGGAGGAGGTGGCTGTTTCATTTAGTTCTTTTTCCTCGTATATTTTGGCTGCTTCCAGCATCTCTACTGATTTGTCTGACAGCTCCAGATTATTCTGGTGCATGACACACATGCTTGCATAATACACAGAACTGTCATGGCTATAAAAGTAAATGACCCAAGTAAGATCAACAAAACATATGCAAGCAGAAAGATTTTCTTACAACTAAACTAAACTTCCAACTAAAGGTATTTCCTTACAAATATTTGGTCAAAAGTTGAGAACCCTGACCAGAATCTTTACTTGGATCACTAAACCAGTGTTATACCATAGATTTTTTTTCTTTTCTTTTCAAGGTTATAACTTTTATAACATCTGCCCAGGGACAAATAGATCGAAATCAGCCTCTGGCTAACTCTGCCATATTGACAGGAATATTTATTTTACATTAATGTGTGATGTCCTGGTCAAAAAAAAAAAAAGCATGTTTCCACTAAGAACATGATTCTTGATCAAGCCTTCTTAAAACAACAATCTCTTAAACTGTCCAAATACCAACAACACAGAATGCCCCCCCCCCACATTAGTTTTTTTTTTCTTAAAAATTATTTAAATATTAGACTCATTATTTAATTAAACACAATAATATTTTACCTATTTACTGATGTCATAAGGCTTTCATTCTTGTAATGCCCACCAACAAAATACCTTACATTGACATTATAATAATTTAGTTTTTTTTAACCAATGTAGCTTGAAATAAACCAGTTATGTTCATCTGACCTGTCAATTGGGCTTAAAAATAACAAAAAAAAATCTTAATATAAAATATATGACAGTCCTGTTAAAATAGAGATTAAACAGTGTAATTCATTCAGCTGAAAAGGGTGTAAAGCCATGTACCATGTCTGTGGTAGAGCTCCTGTGAGGGAAAATGCTTAAGTATAGCAAGTAATATTTAAAATATTTAATATTTAACATTAAGGTCAATCCTGGTTTAATGCATCTATAGAGAAAA
>JAQQZT010000005.1:22836072-22861319 GCA_030068275.1 Clarias platycephalus
CCCCCCCCCCCCCCCCCCCCCCCCCCCCCCCCCCCCCCCCCCCCCCCCCCCAACCTGGATAAAAAGGAGAGTATCATCTAAGGCAAAGACGACACACTATATCTAATTAATGCACTCTTTTAGGCCTGCTAAGATTCTCATTGTCACCTTAATAGCTGTATGTTCACACGTTATTAGTGAGTGTTTTGCAGTTCTCCTCTTCAGCGCCAGCATGCCCACTAACTAACCCTTGGCACAGCAAGTTCGCACTCAAGCACCGCACAGGTTCTACTGGGCTTTGAGGTGCTATGGCAGATCATTAAAATTACATGACGGGCTTAGCAGGTGGTATGCCTTTAAATTGACATTAATTCAGATATTTCACTGATGATGAGCTTTATTGAGCTCCTTTGCACAGTATGTGGTGTAACAATCGTTAAACAAAATGAATGCCAAATTTAGCTGCAAAGGCAAGAAGGGAAAAGTTGTACAACTTTCTACCGTATCAGTGACTACACAAACGCTGACAAATATTACCTGCATAATTGTCCCTAACAACACCGAATCCACATTGATTCTCCGTCGCACATGGATGATTAATAGACATTCCGAGAAATGCATCACAATTTTTGCACAGACGCACAAAGTATTCTTGTCTCTTTTTGTTTCAGGTTATTGGCTGATCTATTTTCAGTGCTTTTGTGAGATAAAAAAACTCGGCAAATATATGCAGGAGCTCTGCATCTTGGTTTGTGAAGTCTCAGCACGTTTCTTGTGAAGAGATAATTGTGTTTTGCAGGTCTTGCCTAAACAACCATGGAAATGAGGTAACCTTTCAGCGAAGCACATTAACACTGAGAGAAACCGCTGCATATTTTTGGCCATTTCACCTAACTGCAATATGCAATGTTTACTTTATTACCAAAAGCAATTAAAAAGATTCCTTTTGTTGGCCCTCCTGCTTTTCTCGGTGTGAAACAGAAAGAGTCCTTGTTGCAGCGCTGTTGAATTAGTGAAGACAAAGGATGCTCAGACACTCTTTGATGTGTAACAGCCTTCTCAAATATTTTGCATCATACGTGCCATATAAAAGGCGGTAACAGACCATTTTGAGCCCAAAGAGAGCTTTTGTGATAATCTCCCGTATCTTTTCAGGGATCAGAGGAGCTAAGGGAGGAATCATGACCCTCCAAGATGGACAAGCTGTCTGTGCATGTGTAAATACAGATGCAAAGAATACAAACACACGGTATCACATCTATCGATGCTAATGAAGGCAGTTCTTTCAGTGATCTCTAAAACAGCTGCTCCACAATGGCCTCTGTACAGTACTCATCTCCTGCCAGTGTGTGTGTGTGTGTGTGTGTGTGTGTGTGTGTGTGTGTGTGTGTGTGTGTGTGTGCATGTCTGCGTGTATGAGTGCATGACCTCGCTGCACATGGCTCTCGTCACCATAATGGCACTCAGATGAGTACTTCACAGGCAATCATAATCAGTTGCCAAGCAACTACAGGGACCACTCTCCTGCTCACGCAAAAAGACCAGTGTTGCTAAGATGACCATATAAGCTAATATCACCAATTCACAGCTACAATCTCTGGTGACGTGAATATATAATTTGCTCTAATACCTACGTCTTTCAAAGACGACAGTATAAAACGCAGCCCATTCAGCTTTCGCACAATGCTTAATGGTAGAATATGACTCTCCTTTATGGGAATGAATGAAAAGGCTCTGTCAGCACAGAACCATTGTTATTAAAGCTTGGGCCTTGGAGATAACATGGTTTAAACTCATGCCAGGTACAGATAGCAGTGCTGAAGAAAAAAAAAGCATTGAGTTACCAAATTATGGAAATGGTGCAGGTTTTAGTAGCGTTACTACTTAACCTGCATTGAAGTCACTGAACTCCTGTACGCTGCCAACAATATGTTGTGTTTTTGCTGGAAGGCAGTGTTTAGCATAGTGTTGCTCTTAAAATGATACCGTCGCAATAACGGATATATTCCAATATTTTATGTTTCCATAAGTGAATGCAGTATGAAGGGCAGATAAGACACTTGCGACTCAGTGTCTGTGTTTAAATATACAATTAATTCAAATTAAGATTCAAATAAACTTTGGTGTGAACGTTAAGGATGATCTCCCCTTTCGTACTGAGTGCTAACAATGATGTGGATATACAGTAAATATGCCAAGAGCACTGGTGACACCAAAATAACTCAACCAAATTGAATGAAAGGCACCATCAACTGCTCTGCTCCTTTACCAGCCGTGTCTATGGACTGAGCAATAGGAATGGTTAGCGCTTAGCATGAGGAGTGCCGCTACCCCACTGATTAATAAGAACGCTAGCAAGTGGTAATGCAAAAAGGTGCAAACTTGAAACAAAGGCGCCATCACTTTAATTAAACCTGATAATCCTGAGCACTAATGGATTCGCAGTCTATTAGGCATCCCCTTGATAGCACTAAGGACTTTTGGCAGTGTGAGAAAGAACATGGTTGAGGGAGATTTCATTTTTGGCTACTCCAGATCAACATGGACATTTTGAAGCTTGGAAGGATTGGAATCTGATTTTGGTTCTGAACTGCATTCTTCACTGCCTCTTGTGCCTCGAAATACTGAAGACTATCTCAGCTTAATTGTGTTTAGAAATACTGGGGTTAGCATCAGATGGACTGGTTGATAAACTAAAGTGTTTAATCTCTAATGTGTTTTGGGTCAGGCAGTGTAAAGTCAATGCAAGCTATGCCTGTTGCTGCACATTTAAGAAAATTAAACATATCTTGTGCCTCTTGGACAAATAGGTATCTTGCAAAAAAAAAAAAAAATCAGGGAATTCCTGCATGTCTTGTATATTTCCCACAAGCCGGTTTAATGTAGTTGGTGAAAAAACATCCTGAGCTAACATCCTGATTATCTTTCACTGGCGCTGATGTGACATGAATTACTGATGTTTCAAGCTTAATATATGTGAATAGTAACTGTTTACATGAATGTGACCTGCATGTGAAGTAACTTAAGGCATGCAGTGTTTGGCGGGCTTGTATCTTATTTGATTAAATCCCTTAAAACAATGCAATAAGTCTGTTCATCTCTAAAATCTTCTCCAAATCATTTCACACTGTAAATGTCATAGACTTAGTAGAGCATTATTTGTGAGTATTTCTCAATAGCCATCTACCAAGCTGCACTATATGGCACAAAGTAGACATATACAGTATCAACACCTGATCATCACACACATATATGGGCCATCCACAAACAGCTGTTGTATAAGGTGTGCTGTAACTTTTAAATTTCCCTAAAATGTCCATGTGTCCATGTGTACATGGCAGGGTCCGTGAAGACATGGTTTAACAAGATTGGATTATAAGAATATGAGTGGCCTGCACTGTCCTGACCTTAATCCCATTACACAGCTTTAGCATGAATTGGAATGCCAAATGCTCCCCAGGCCTCCTCGCTTGGCCTCACCGATGCTTTTGTGGATGAACAGCCAAACGCCCACAGCCACACTCCAAATCTATTATAACAGCAAAGAGAGACTAAATCTAGGATGTGCACTTCAAAAAGCAGTGGAATGGTCAGCTGTCCACAAACCTTCAGCCACATAGTGTAAATTTCTTATCCAATTATAAACAAGCTGCTGATTAAACATTTATGTATTATTATTTTATTTAAATTACAATCACCTTCAAAGTATTTGAATGGCAAGACATATTCTTCTGGTTTCACTATACACTGAAAACATCTGGGTTTGAGATCAAAGGATGAATATGCGATACTAGATTAGATATGAGAAATTAAATCAACGTGTGTTAGACAACTTAGAGCATGACACTTTTAAATTTCATCCAAGTTATTAAAAGGTGTTTATTGTTGCCTGGGTGTGAGATTGATTGTTTAGACAACAAATATCTCTGAATATCTCCTCTTGGTTTCACCTGTGAGCACTGCATTTGTTATAAAGGATAAACCAACATGAAGACCAGATACATGCCTTTAGGAGAGATCCTAGACATTTTAAGTGAATAGAAAGTGGGAAATCCAACTATATGGAATATCCTAAAAAATACAAAACACCGGTGTGGTAAGAACCAGACATCAAACAGGCCAGGCAAAGACACTATTAGCAGTTTAATAGAAACTGTGTGACTGTGTGACAAAAATACCCCAAAACAACAGTGAGTGACATCCTGCTCATATACTGCTAACACGATAAAGGATAAAAAGAGAAAAAATGAGAAATATTGGCCAAGTCAATCACCAGACTTTAACCCACCCCAATAGAACCAACAACTGAAAGAAGCTGGGATACAAACCAGGAAAAGCATCACAAAGGAAAAATGCAACAGTTTGGTTATGTCAGTGAATTACTACCTCGATACAGTTATTGTAAGCAAGGTATAGGCAATAAAATATTAATTCATATTAGGATGATCTGTTCTAATATTTCTGCTCACATAAATATTATATGGTCTGCCCTCAAAGGTACCAAGTTCCAAATCTAGTGGCGAATATCAATAATTGAAACCTGAAATTATGCTCTATCGTCTAATACTCATCTTTGATCTTGACCTTCCAGTACTTTCACCGAGAACTGTATATTGTAAAATAACTACAGGGTACCTACTGTATACCTTTGAACCTGTAGGTACAAAGGTATAGTATTGTGTAAAGTACTAAGCTTAAAATGCCCACATCAAATTGTTTTATTTGTACCTAATTAACTACCTCATTTACACACATGAAAATTTTACATTTGCTCTCAGAAGTGTACAGTACCAGTCGAACATTTGGAAACAAGTTTAGATTTATTTTATACTTTCTAGAACAATACTGGAGATTTCCAAACTATAAATAACGCATACAGTATGTATTTGGGTGATTAAATAATAACAACAGTCATTTAAAAACACGATGATCAATTGTTCTGGAACAGTTCTTGCAAGAACAGTATTGTAAAGCTATAACAAAGCACATGCAAAACCCATAAAGCATCATGATGAAACTCAGGAAGACCTTCACAGGAAAGCAAGATCAAAACAAACCTCTGCTGCAAAAGTGAAGTTCATTTAGAGGCAAAATGAATTCTGAAACTGGTCTTTTTCAAGGAAAGACGATTATACAACATAGTCTGGTGAATCTGCTGCACAAGTTTTAATTTATTTTAGATAGACTTCAACATAGATTCAAAGTTATAAAGTGTCAAATATATGCATACAGTGCACCTAATATTTGGTTGAATGTCACTTAGCAAGCTTGACCTTCAGCAGACACTCTTGGTATCTATCAACAAGCTTCTGGCAGAATTCTCGTTGGCAGAATTAGTACTGTTCAATTAAATTTGTTGGCTTCCTGGCACATAACTGACTTTTAAGCATGGTCCACAAAATTTTAATAGGGTTAAGACTCCAAAAGCTGTAAGTTAGCCTGCTTTATCCATTCCGCAACCAGTGTTGATGTGCGTTGGGGTCATTGTCTGTTAAAACACTCAATTTTGTCCAAGTTTCAACTATCTAACCTTGGCATGCAACCCACAATAGCATGCACTTATGCATTATCAATTATCTGAACTGATCTTGGAATTGGTAGCTCTTTAGAAATCCATCCAATATGTTCCTCCTTCTCTGATCGGCACTGAGTTCTTTGGACTATTCTGTGTTTCGTCCAATCTAGTGAGGGCTGTCAAACAAACCATTTTAATGTTGGCACAGAGAATCTACCAGCTGTGGGCAATCATAATCACTAACAAGTACTTGAGAGTCCTTGGGCTAAAAACTAATAATCTAAGTAGGTATATTTTTTGTATGTATATTTTTGACCAAGAAAAACTAAAAAAAGCTCAAAATTGAGAAAACCTAAAATAAATGAAACATTGTGCTCCAAATTCTTGGGGGTTTCTTCTATTACAAAATGTATATCATACAATTATTCTATCTTTGCAAAAGACTGGTTTAGTGAAAAGTCTAATATTGCTATGATTTTCATGTTCATAATCAGTTTATGTAAACATCCCCAAACTGTATTAACCAAACTCAGGATGTTCAAGTAGCTTTAACGTAAAACTAAAGCCGTTTAAATGTGGACTTTACACTCATTCAGTTAACGTTATAAGTAAACAATACAGCTTAGTGTAAAAGTTTGCACATGCTTAGAATAAAATTTTGAAAAAACAGGTCATTTGGTCATTTAATGCACAGATGTTCCTTCATTAACACAAATTTTAAAAATGTGATAGAAATATTGTCTCATAACATACTGGGTCCAACATCTTTTCAAAATTTCTGGGTTATGCTAGTTGTAATATTCAACTTTCCCGAAAAATATGTTAAAAATCTTGGTTACAACTTTAATTGTAAACAAAATACTCATATTTTACTCATACGCATATTTTAGCCCATATCTGTGGACTAACAAAACATTATAAAACCTGGATACATTGAGAAGTTTGGGCTCTGCCAGTTTGCTAAAGGGGAAGAACCTGTTGGAGATAGAGCAACAATATTATGGAGAAAAAAAACAATGTTTTGACTCTGCCTTCAGTAAAAAAGAAAGGTACTCATCTTCTGACACTTGTTACTGCTATCCAGCAAGGAAAAGACATTGTGCAGAGTTAAAACTTTGGCCAGACAGTTGGCATACACACACTTCCTCTCTCTAGCAGCCAAGCATTTCTTGGAGAGATTACACCATGCTTGTACACCCTGCTTTTGTGGCTTCTTGAGGTTTAAGTGAGGGTCCCAGAGTACAGAAACACACTATGTGCTTCCTCTAGCCTCCTATTTAAAGTCTGAGTTGCAAAATACTGGAGTGATGTCTCTTTGCGTGTGCAGCTGAGGCTGCGATACAATGGACAAGTGCTGCATTGACTTCAGATGATAAAATAAAAGTCATTGAGTGGCTGAGGTCAGGCCTTGTTTGTCTGACATGCTAAACAACAGAAATCCACTGAGATCCACGGTACATTTCATAACTTTTAATCAAAAGACAAAGATCGACTGGTAACGTAAAGAAACTCAAATAATAACGATTTAATTAAAGGGACAAACAAACTAAGGAACCGGTCAACAAAAAAATATGACCACCCACTCATCCACTCTGGTGAACAGGTGTGTATATGAATCCCTGTGACCTAATCACCATGGTTACAAAGCCACAATGATAAAAACAATTATAAATGATGACAAATATTTTCATTCTAATTAATTCATGGCTCCTACAAGGGCATTCAAGGATATTTTCCGTTTTTTTTTTTCTCTTTGTGATTGTCATCATGCTCAGTAAACTTGAATATGTCTGTTAATGTGACTGTAGTCAGGTCATGGGAATAGTGCAATGGCTGGCTGTATCTTCACACACTGTTATCACCTATCAGTTTTTCCGCTCTATGCCGTAATACATGTATCATTATAGCAGAGCTGAAGACAGGTGTAACCCAATGTGTGGGCAGAGTGAGCTACTACAATACCAAGGCAGGTCCATCTGTCTGTGGACGAAATACAGTAAGCAACGTAGGTGGTCTTACACTGTACAGTAAATGTCCATACATGGCTTTTCTAACTGCATCCGGCAATGAAAAAAACATTGAAGACATTACAAACACATAGACGCATGCTGCTCCATGCTCTGACAATGAAACAGTGACAATGAAACACCATTTTCTGTGTCTCGTCTGTACAGCAATGTCACCGTCATTTTCATGCACAGAAATCAACATGTGACTGTTTAATGTGATAAGAGCTCTGAGCTCTTATACTCCTGAGACCCTTCGCTATTTGAGAAAGTGTCTACAAGGTGCTAAAGGATTTAAGGTTAAATCTGTTGTTCAAAGCCCTTCTCCATTTTCTTTCAATATATTAAACACATCCGTCTATTTTCCCAAACACAAGCTGACAACCTCAGGCCTTGAAAAAAAGGTGTTCCTTGTTCAGCCGTACATGATTACAGTTATCAAAATGCTGTGGCACAATCTAACACCTATACTTCTAAAAACAGAGTGTAAACAGAGTGAAACTGTTAAAAAGTAAAACAAAACAAATAAACAGATTGCAGGGAAGTAACAAATATGGAAATAGAAAAGGCATCGTTTTCTGCTGACCTGCAGTAAAATAAGAAATAATAACCAATTAATAGCAAACCTTTCCACAGCATGAAACGTTACATTAAATGCCGACTATTTTAAGAGTGTTTTACATCAATATGATAACCTGTTATTACATATTATTTATTCTTTCATCTTCTATACCGCTTATCCTGTCGTGGGGGAGGAGGTGTGGGGGGGGGTGCCTGGAGCCTATCCCAGGAGCCTTTGGGCACCCTGGACCGGGTGCCAATCCATCGCAGGGCACACACAAACACATACACACTATGGACAATTTTGGAACGCCAATTAATCTAATCTGCCAGTCTTTGGACTGTGGGAGAAAACCGGAGCACCCTGAGGAAACCCACCATGGGAAGAACATGCAAACTCCATGCACACAGACCCTGGAGGTGCGAGGCCACAGTGCTAATTAATTTAACACTAATTTTAATGTATTTTGTCAGGAATAAAACATGCCAGGAGCATACTCTTATATGATGATCAACAGCACACAATCTATAGTGGAGTACTTGTCTCATTACAGAACATCTAAAAAGTGTTGACTCCTTTCCTATCCCAGTATGCCAGTAATAACAATCTTTACATTGTAGATGACTTTTATCTGTATATTACATAGAAGTTTTACCTCTTTAATGACACATTAACTGAGTTAGTTTGGAAAACTGGAGATATATTATCTGTGTAATATTTTACATGTGTAGATCACATGTCCGGCGTACATTGTCACATGCATGCAGCGTGCATCCCAGGACATCCGGAAAAAAGACGTAAAAGCAGCCGCGATGAAGCTAGTACTCCTAAAAAGCGCCAAGCAATAACAATGGAGACAAAAGTGAAAATAAATGAGAGAATAGAGCGAAGTGAAAAGATGGCAGACATTGCTCATTCTTTTAACATGAATCGTTCAATCACCGGTACGATTCTAAAAAAACAAGGACAAGATCATGGAACATGTTAGATTTATACTGTGTATTAGTTTGCTAGTTTTCCAGACATTGTTTGTTTCTACTTAGGAACAAACTGGACTTACGAACGAGCTCTCGGAACGTGACTCCTTCGTATGTTAGGGACTTACTGTACATCCTCCTTATTACAGTAAAAGAGACAATATTTAATGCGGTTTAGCAATATCTATTAGCAACATCATGTTAGGCCAGTGGTGGCTCAGTCTGTTAAGGCTGTGGGTTACAGGTTGGAATGTCAGGGGTTCAAGCCCCAGCACTATCAAAAAATCATTTCACTGTGCTGTAAACGTACATGTGACAATATCATTGTGTAATATTAATGGTCATTGTTGCTATGTAATTTCTACATCAGAATCTGGTTTCTGTTCATCTTATTGCTACCGGTTGCTGCATTCTACTTTATGATGGTTGTTACATTCTACTTTTGTCTATCTAATGTCTAGTTTGAGGAGTTTTTTTTTTTTTTTTACTTTATTCATTACTTCACTTCATTGCACATTTATATATATTTTTTACTCCCTTTGCTCTTGGAGCAGTCTCTGGCACAAGAATTTCCTATCTCATCTTATTTTAAAACATGTTTAAATTTAAATATGTGCAATGTTTAATAAGCTAGATTGTTTATAAGATAAATCTGATGATCTATATGGGATTTGTGATTAGAGTTAAAGGATGCAAAAGGTTTGTTATTAAAGGTGGAAACAAATCACTGACTTGATGATGAAATGAACCTGGAAGCAACAGATCCAGCACAGCCATGAGCCCTGGAGTGTCGGGATCATCAAGGCGTTTCGGTTCGGTGTTTAAACCGACACCATGATTCACTTCACTCAGAAAAAGTTAACGCTTCACTTGGTGCCCGAACTCACTCGGTTACCATAAAGACTATGAATGTGAGAAGGCGGCGAGCATCAAAAGCTCGTCAGAAGACGAGACATAACGGTTACCTTCTGGTCGACGATGGAACACGCCATTTCCCGGACCTGCGCGAGGCTGAAGTCTCCGGAGTCGAGCAGCACGGGCTCGCGGCTCAAACCGATCTGCATGTGGAAGGAGACTCCGTGCGAGCCAGGCACGGGGCTCGGAGCACGGATCACCGGAGGGACACTCATGGGGAATCCGGGAAACGTGAAGCGCGGTCGCGGCGGGATTTACTCAACTAATCAGTCAGTGCGCTTCGTCAGGGCGCGCTCTGCTCTAATGAACGCCCACCTGCACGCGCGCCGAGCTAAACTTCCACTGGCCCCGAATTCCTGCCGGTGTGTCATCAAGGTAAAGAACGAAGGAAAAATATTAATTACATTACATTTAGAGGCACTGATGGGGGCAAAAAACCGTTGGCCGTTGAAGGGCGATGATGATGATGATGATGGTGGTGATGATGATGATGATGATGATGGAGTCCTATAGACGTCAGATAGGCTTAATGTTGGGGTCTGATAGACACCGCCTCCCGGCTGTTCCGGTGATTAAATTATAAAGATCTGCGTGTGCAACACGTTTTCTAGGTTAAAAATAATTCTAAGAATGAGCACAGCTCCGAGCAAATGTGTGCGTGAGTGTCCCTGAAGCAGAAGTGCACTTTTAGTCACCTTTTCGGCATAAACCATATAAGGCCTTTTTTTGCGCACAGTCCAAGACGAGTTTGCTGTAGAGTGGGTTATAGAGTGGGAATATTCACCGAAACCTGTTGTTTTACATGTGAGACCTGAGGGAGCCCAATTCAGGTGACAATAGTGTTATTTCTATGGGTTACATTGAAACTCACTACATAAATAAATGAACGTTCTTGTCTGTACATTAGTCAGAACTCACTCTTTCAATGATATCTTTACATTTCATACATTCCATCCATCCATCCATCCATCCACGTAAGAAACTCTGTAGTCCAACTATGGACCATGGAGGCCATTGGTGACCACTGTATTTAGTTCCATTTTTACGACCGCGGTAGGACCTCCAGTGAACATGGATTCACATTCACACATTCACACGCATGGATTCACATTCACACACTCCAGCAATTGGGGAACGCCAGTTAGTCTAATTTGCATGTCTTTGGACTGTGGGAGGAAACCGGAGGAAACCCACCAAGCACAGGGAGAACATGCGAACTCCATGCACACGGACCCAAGGCGAGAATCGAACCCTTTGACCCTGTAGGTGCAAGGCGACAGTGCTAACCCCCGTCCCACCATTTCATACATTGGAGGACCTTAAACCAGTCTCAGGAAACTTTCAGTATGTCTGTCCAGCCAATTTGGCGTGATGCTGTGACAAAATCTAGCTGGACAGATATACAGAAATTAACTTTCACAGTACTTTGAGCATATTAAAAAAGACCTGACGTTTAACCTGCTCCATAAATGAAATCAAAATGTTAAGTAGAAGGGAAGTTATGCGAAGTTGTTTGGCAGATTACAAACCAGATGTTTTGATAGCGTCCTGCACATGTGTCAAACTATGGGCGTCCCAAATCGACCGCTGGAGAGAATTTATTGAAACTTTTGTTGCACGAATAATCCTGCACCTTTCAAGTTTACATATATATAAATAAATATCACTCTAAAATGATTTATTGAAATTAATATTAACGATAATAAGATTAATTAAATACGAACTTACACTTCCCCCATCATTCAACGAAATTTCAAAATTGTGTTGTAAATTTTGTGACTGATGTAATTATTTAATTAAAACTTACTGGGCCAAATAAGTCATTCTAGTGATACTCAACCTTACAAAGTTTTATTTCTTTGTATTAATAAGTAAAAAGAGTTCTGCCGTACAGAAAGACATGTACCCGGGCTTCAACCTAAAATAATAATATCCCTGATTATATTAAAGCTGATCAGCTTATTTTTAGCTTGAAACTATTTCCAATAACTCTTCCTACGCTACGTTACTCTAGTTATTACTAAATCATATTCTAACTCTGTAGTGTCGCAAGCCTTTAAATGGGAATTACTACAGGAAGCAGGAATGTGGAAACATCAAAACCCTACATTGACCTGGTCATTTTATGTATCTTGTGTATAAAATATAACCAACAACATTTCAGTGTAAGTAACTAAGCTATAATAATGGAGCAATACTATATTAACACGTAAATATTTGTTCACTTTGTTATTGTTTTCTATATACAATTGCGGTGAGCATGAAGGTGCTTTCTAAAATTCTCATAGACAACATTATTAAATAACACTCAAATGGAAAAACCTTTAGAGCCGTATAAAAGAGCTAACAGTACAACTGGTTTAATAATACGATGGTTGAAAGTTCATGAAACCACAACTAATCCTCCCTGGACCCTTGCACCATCCAAGATTATACAACTCATCCTCAGATTAAGAGACCTTTCTAACATTTCTGAATTTGATGCTGACCTGAGGAAATCTTAGGAAGATCATCAGGAAGTTTGTCAGACTTCACAATTCCAAAAACCAAATTTTGAACGGTAGTCTCTACCTAAAAAAAAAAACAATGTAGTGAATAAGTTATTTATAGGAGGATCATGCCTCATCATCGACCACGGATTCGAAAAATCTCCTACAATTCTACTTCTTAGACAAAAAAAAAATCCTACAATTTGCTAGTCTTTAACTACAACCCTTTCTGAACTGTAAGAATTTTAACTCAAGATCAGTCAAGAATTGCCATGGCACTGCTAAGTACGGCTCGAAACTGGTATGAACATCACACGTGTCCTCATGATCATGTGGTGATATAGAGATATTGTCAACAACCACAGTAGCTTAGCAGTAGCTAACCCGTCTCGGTGGCTGCATTTTAATTTGACATATAGTGCACCTTGTAAAGATGCCCACAGTTTTTTCATGACACAAAATAGTATGCACTTGAACTAAAAAAGTTAAAATTCATTATTTGTCATTAAAAAAATCTACTGCTGCATGAATAATTATAGTCTGTAGGATTTTTATGTCTGGGGTGTTGCGTTCATTCCAGGTTTGTACTGTTTGGAATTAATGTAAGTCCTGGCAGATTCGCCCCGGCTTCTTCAGCTTGCTGTGATGTTCTTTCTTGATTGCAAATTTTAAAAATGCAACACAGTCGCGAAGAGATTTAGATCTAAGCTTTAACATGACCACTGTACAACATCTATTTTTTGTATGTAATCAGCATTACAACTTTTGCTTTATGTTTAGGACCACTGGCAATCTGAAAGTTGGCATTTCTTAGAAAAAATTTTTTTAACATTTGACTTATTTATTTATTTATTTATTTATTTTATTTAGCAAAAAAGCCCAGGTTTCGAGGATAAAACTTTAGCCCAGAGCATGATGCTGCCACTACTATATTTCAATGTAAGGATGATTTTAACTGAGATGTGGCCAGCATTATCTTTACACCACAGACAAATACATAAATGGCGGCGCGGTGGTAAGACTGTCACCTTGTACCTCTACTGTAGGTGCTGGGTTCGATTCCCTCGCCTGTGTGCATGGAGTTTGCATGTTCTTCAGGTGCTTGATGGCTAATTGGCGTTCCCAAATTGCCCATAGCATGTGAATGTTGACCCGAAGTCCTACCGCAGTCATACAAAATTCGGGATAAATGCAATGGTCACCATGTGGCTGTGCAAGTGCAACTTTTTCTTTCTAGCCAACCTCATATAAAGTCTTCGGTTATGGAGGTATCAGTTATTTTGTCTCATCTGTGTATTCCATAGAAGCCATCTAAATATTTAGATTCACACAAGATTTAAAAACATGCTTAAGGGGCAGAGAGCAGTGTGACTTTTGTAGCACAACTAAGTAACAGGTTACCTTGTCCCCTGTTTTAGTCACACCAGTAACACCGGCAGGGTTTCCAGGGTTAAATCGAAAAAATACATAAAAAGACATAATGTGTACACTACTGTAAACCTGCCCTTCATGCAAGTCAGAGCAGTCTGAAAATAGAAATGCCAAAAACCACCATCCTAGTCAAAATCTCATTCATTCATTCTTTCATCTTCTGTAAACATTTTGTCCTGGTCTAGCTTGTGGTTGGCCAAAAGGAAAAAAAAAATGTTTGTGTTTAGCCATGTTTATTTTGTATCCTTCTAATCACAGCTTTTATTTCGTCATATGCTGCTAAGAGTCCAGATGGATCACACAAACTGTCTCATGATTAAGTTTTAACTATTGTACTTTTAGTATGTTGAATGTTTTAATGAACTGAAAACTGAAAACATTGACAACTGGGGCTATACTATTTTCATTTGTTACAAAAAAAAAAGTCAGGGGATTAAGAAAGTGCATCAGATTATACACTGAATGAAACTGTGCAAGGTTTCACATTTTATGTGTTTTTTATTTTATTGCTGTTTTTCCAACAATATCTTCCTCTGCTTTAATATTTTATATCATGTTCTGATACGAAGCAGCCTCACACCTTTGATTCCTGCCTCGGTTCTGTGTGCGTGGAGTTTGCATGTTCTCCCCGTGCTTGGTGGGTTTTTCCCCAGGCGCTCCGGTTTCCTCCCACAGACCAAAGACATGCGGATTAGGCTAACTGGTGAACCCAAATTGCCTGTAGTGTGTGGTGTGTGCATGTGTGCCCTACAATGGATTGAAACCCTGTCCGGGGTGAACCCCGCCTTGTTGGCCGAAGTTTCCTGGGACCCTGTACTGTATATATGATAAGCAGCAGAGAAGATGAATGAATGTTCTAATACCGCTGCAGTCTATAATTTTTACAAGACACAGCAGCTGATGGATAGATTGTCAGGTTGGTAGATTGATCTGAAGATAGATCGAATTGTCCCAAATCTGTTTCAGCATGACGGTGCCCCAGAGCACAAATCAAGGTTCATGACAACATGGTTTCCCAAAGGATATACTGTAGTAGAAGAACTTGAGTGCCCTGTATAGAGTCCTGACCTTTGCCCTTTTTGGGATCCCAACATTTTGGTAAGGGTGACAGTATTCTCAACTGTTTGTTTTATAGTATATTTCCATCTTTATACTACACAGAGCCTTCTGTAGTTAAATACATAAATGCAATTGAACAAAATTGAAAACTTCATGGCAGGATGTGAGGTCTTTATTCCCTATTGTTCGTGTCGTATTTTAATGTACAGTATATACTATCTCCTAAAATTGCTACTTTTCAACCCAAGCATATTATGTATACCTGTTCATTATATATAGATATCGATTAGCAAGAACATGTCTGGATAGCTTGCAATAATTGTAATTTTAGGCATGACTTTTTATCCTTTGTGTGTCATTCTTTTAAAAATCTATTTTGATTCATTTCCTCCTCTGGGAACTTTTTGCTCTGAATCCTCTTCCTGTTCAGATCGATTCAGACACTGCATGCTTCTCTTTGTTTGTGAAATAAGGGGATAAGAATCGACTGAAGTAAAGAACTTAGCCACAGTGGCATAAACAAGCATATTGTTTCCACTGCAGGTGACTAACCTTTGTGGTGACTTGCACGTCCTGTCACGTTTTGATGCCTCAATGTCTTCTTAATGATGTGCAATTTCTGGCTTGACAAAGACAGCTAAAATTATTCCACTCATAAGACCGTAAAAATAACCTTTAAATCAATCCAAATTACCAAAGACGAGAAGTCAAAAGATTATCCATGCATGTCACAGAGGGAAAAAAAAGCCGAAAATGCAGCACTGGCAATGGCATGTGCCAAAGCACCCCTTTGATGGATAATAAGGTTTCTCTGTGTTAGGAGTTATTACGGGTCAGGACCCCTGGTGCATGTCATGATGACTTCTAATTGCAATTTACGATATAAGTGGGAGAGAGTTTTGGTAACTGGTCGAAATGGAAAAGGAATGATTAAAGACTTGTCAGAAATGACAATTTTCAGTTAAGCAGACCTTTCCTTTAATTCTGTCTCCCCCCCTCTCTCTCTTTCTTTCTCTCCCTCTCTATCTATCTCTTTGCCTTTCTTTTTATCTGCATTTTCAACTGTGTTAGGGTCTCTCACACAGCAATTAACTCAGCTCCAAGCAAATCTTGCCACAGTTTGATTGACAGGGTGAACATCTACGTTCATAATGATAGAGACAGAAGCAATTGGCCCGTCACTGTATTTTTTTCCTCTGTGTATGGTTTGGACAGATACTGTAGTAGCGCTTTAGGCCATGGCGTGTTGTTTTGATTGTTCTTTGGTTTTGTTAATCAACCTATATATATATATATATCAGAATGTGTGTTTTATATATATATATATATATATATATATATATATATATACAGTGAAACCTCGTATTGCGAGTGTTCCGAAATGAAAGATTTTTAATCAATTTTGACTTGGAAAACGAACAAGTCTTGGTTTACGAGCACCGAGTATCATGTATCTCACAAGCGCTTCTTGTTTTGACGCCACATGATCACAACTGAGCCAACGTTTTTTTTCTCTACTGCGATGCAGAATTGTGGATAATCATCTCCCTGCTGGGTCTTAGTGCCCGTCTCTTACTGGTATAATCAACATCCGTGCACATGTGTACTGTTTACTATAACACAGTGACCACGTGTGTGTTGCAAAACATATTTTATTTTGTGTCTGTATGCGTGTGCGAACAGCGCGCATGTAAAGCAAAAGCAAGTCTCATTAGAGAGGTTAAAGATCCATTTTCTCTCTCTGTAACAGCCTGCTCTTTGTGTCTGAGTGCGCGCGCGTCATTAGACACCGTGCCCCACACACACACACACACACACGCACACACACCTCCTACTTTTGCCTTCACACACACACACACACACACACACACACTCTTTCTCTCTGCACTACACAAAAACACTGCTCTGTCGCGATTCATTTCAAAGGTAAAGTGCAGGTTAATTTGTTGTATTTTTACTTTACAGCAGTGATTCCGTTAGTGTGTCGCTCAATCGAGTGTCATTAGAGAGAGTTCTTGTTTATTTTACCGATAAAACAGTGTTTCCGTTGTGTGCGCGCATGTGTGTGTGAAAAGAGTGGAGGAAGTGTAACTGTGTAAGACGAGAAGGGGGAGAGGGGAGGGGGGGTGGTGGGGGTTTGTGATGCTGATGACGATCTTTCCTTCTTTCTTTCTTTTTCCCCCCTCCCTCTGACAAAATATATAATATATAAAAATAATAGTAATAATGATAATAATCAACGATACACAAAATTGCTTAAATTAAATAAACATTTTATTAAAGAATGCAATTATTTATAAATTACACAGTTAGTATTTTCTTTTTTAAGAAATTAATCCTATAATTACATTATTTCAAGCACATTACAATCTAATACTAGTCTGTGCTAGACAGCAATTTTTAAAATTAATATTATTGTTGTTGTTGTTGTTGTTGCTGCTGTTGTTTTGTTATCATAACAAATTCATAACTATCCTGTTCACAGCTCCTTTCTCACACTACAGGTTGCTTTACAAGTCGATTCATTGGCAACGGTGCCATAGTTCCTGTTTTTGAATCTTTTGCCAGAAGCTTCTTACCTGTGTCAGCATTTATATTAAACATCTTTTGTTTGTTTTCATCAATAATTTTTCATTTTCTCAAAGAATAATTATGTTTTTGGTCTTGAGAGAAAGTGGAAGTTATCCACGTTGAATAAAAATGTAACATTTTTGACTACATTAAACACTCTACATGGCAAACAGTACGGCTTGTTCAGTGGCTGAGTGCAGGATTTTTAGTCATTCTTCCTCTTTCATTAATAAAACTATATTTTTGTAAATGTATGGTATTTAGCTTTCTGGTAACATAAGAGAAGAGCATCCAGACTCTGGAGAGGGTTAGAGAGCAGCATACTGTAGATTCTGTAGAGGTTGAGTTAGCAGTCCCCCAACTCCAGCATTCGAGCCCTTCCAGCAGGATGAATGGGTGAAGCCTTGGCAAGATAATCACAAAGCCAAAGCAAACGGTAAGGCTTGCCCACGGGAAAAAATTTCCTCTCTCCTTCACATATCTGTTAGGTTTATTCGCCTCTGTGAAGCACCTGCTGAGAAACCTGAAAGATCTCTGGTTATAGGCGACTATCTTAAGTCACTTGAAATTAGACATGTCTTTATGGGTTCTAGCAGCTTTAATCAGGTGTACACCGGAACCCGGAGCATTGAACAGAGCGGGTAATCTTAGGATCTTAGGTAAGCATAGGTTTTCAAAGATTATTTGTGTAGGAATTAATCAAATGAGGTTATTAAGAGTTTCGAGCATCCTGTTACGACGCTAACATGTCAGGCTAAGTGAATTGCATTTTAAGTCAAATGCCATGCAAGCACAGAGCAGTGTATTATGATAAAATTTCTCATGAATGAAGGCCTAAAAATTATTGACATTGATCATGGCTCGGGCATACTGAGAAAACTTTCTACCTTGATGGTATTCAAGCACTAGTGAAACTCTGGGAAAAGTGCATTAGTGTAACAGGGGATTATATAAAGAAATAAAATTTGGTTTTACTTTTATAACTGTATTCTGTTATACTGTACAATCTAAAGTCACAGGATGGCTTGAATGCCCCTCATATACAGTATGCCTTTTGTCAGTCAGAGGTTGAAAGAGTAATACAATTTTGTACTCAAGTAAAAGTACTGTTACTTCAGTGAAATTTTACTGAAGTACAAGTAAAGTTACCCTTATAAAAATCTACTCAAGTAAAAGTAAAAAGTAGCTCATTAAAAATTTACTCAGAGTAAAAGTTACCGAGTTACATTTTTTTTACCAGCGGGGGTGGGATGGGGGATTCTAGTGTAGTTCAAAAAAGACAAGGGGATATAAATCTCAAACTAAGTTTTTGATTGAAGGAACACCTTTGCAATAAAAGCTGTTACCTTTCTTGTGCATGAAATCAAAGTGGTCGCTTAAATATGGCCAGGGGTTTGCTTCATAAGGACTTGATGGCATTTTGCTTTCAGCTTTAGTACAATTACAAGTAAAATACTTCTAACAAAACATACTTAAGTAAAGTAAAATGACAGATTTTAAAAACTACTTTAAAAAGTAGAAGTACACAAAAAACTACTCAATTACAGTAACGCAAGTAAACGTAATTCTTTACTTTCCACCTCTGGAGGTTGCTAAAAGTAAATTTAGTGGTGTCTAGGCAATGTCTGGTGTTGTAATGTGCTCTGGACCCATCCCAATGCAGGGTGGTGCTGTGTCTTACAGTAGGTTATGGTCACGAAACTTTGAGTTCTTAATACTAACATATCAAAACAACAAAGATTTAAAAATTTCACTTCATTCCGCTAATTACAAGTTGCAGAAGCACAGGGCTATATTTAAAGGTTTTTTTAGACAAAACATTTGCTGTAAACGCCAATATTCATTTTGATCTTTCAAAAGTTTTTTCTACTATAGATTCAGTTAGGGTTAATCATGATTTAATAGGACCCACTTACAGTACAGTTTTAATCTAATACTAATATTAGGATTAATTTATTTCATTTCCACAGTCTAAAATCACAGCTTCTCACACACTGTGTGTATATCTTGGGTCTTGTGACCACAAAGTTTACCATGGTACTATATTGCACCAAAACAGTGCTAGCGATAGGGGCAAAATAAAAAGTATCAATTAGTAAGTAAAACATCCCACATAACTTTATTATATATAAGATCGAGTACTCACACAACATCCAAATTGCATAATTTCCTATTTCACAGAAGCTATCGCCAAACATTTACTCCAGCTGCAATCCGGGGGTAACTACAATGGCAGTAACATTGGGAATGCCTTTTTTGCCCCCAACATTCTCCAAAAATCCACTGAATGCATTTACTTCACTCATGGTAGCCTCCGTTTTGCACAGCATGTAGTTTCGATTCACTGATTAAATGACAGAAAGGATTGGCTTTTCAAGCCATGTCAACTTTTGCTATAGTTGCTACACTGCCTGGCCACATAAAGTCTTACACTCAAAGATTTTGTTCAACCACCTTTAGCTTTGATTACAGCATGCAATGTGGTGGCCAATTCTTGTGTGAAAATGATTCCTCATTTTCCCAGAATCCCTCCTTCACGGTTTGAGTGCTGAAAATTTTCTACTTGTTGATTTTTTTATGGTGCAACTTCACCTTACACTTCAACTCTTGAAGTGATCTCTATAGCTGAAAAAGCATTTTTTTCCACAAAGTTGACAGTTCACGACTATCCTTCCAGGTTTAATGTGTTGGAGGGTTTTTTAACCCAATTCCAGTTATTTCAAATCCCCTTATTTGCTTTCTTTACTTAATGCAGCCCAATAATTTTATGCTCCTGAAGCATTGACTTATTTTCTGGCCAGATGATGTAATTAACTTTGTACTTTTTAAATTCTGGCAAGGTAGAAGTACTTGTACTAAGACCAGCTCTATATCAAGAGTAAGAAGGTTTCTGATTGCATAGTAACTCTGGACGTTTGTTCTGTTTTATCATGTGCAGCAACAGTAAAAGACCTTGGTGTAATTATTGATTCATCTGAAGTCAGTCTTTCATCTGAAGCTCACATACAGTAGATAATATGACTAGGTTAGCCTTTGTTTACTCAGATATATTGTTGAGGTAAGAACCTAGATGTTGTTGCATAATGCAAAAAAAATAGTTCATGTTTTTGTCCCATCTAGGTTGAATAACTGGATTATTGATGCTGTCACTCAGGTTTGTTGATGGTGTATGGCTGATGAACGTCTGGTCGCTTTATGTAGCATATCTCCTCATGTCTGCATTACTTTCTAGCTCTCCCTTTTAGTTATTTTGTCATAGCGAGTCTTTTTGGAGTCCCTACTTACACTCTGCACACAGTGGATATTGTTCTTGACCATTATGTGACAATCAGCATTCTTAATAATCTGTGCTTTCATCTTCTTACCTCCCCATCTTCTCTCTCTCTCTCTCTCTCTCTCTCTCTCTCTCTCTCTCTGTGTCAGGCTACACATGCTACTCCTGAAATACCAGTGATCATGAGCCCTTCTGCTCTCCATACCAGCCAGATCCATCCTGATGCCCTACATCTGTTTGGAGTTTTGGTGACTAGGAATCCAGTCTGCGCTGTTATGCGTGGGCCCCATATGGAGAGCCTAAAGATACACTTGGAAACCATAAAGATGCCTTTACACTGTAAATGATTGCAACATTTTTGCTACAATAGCGTAAGACTACAATTACTATGATAGATTTAAGACTGCAATTACCACAAACAGTTTTAGCACTCAAGTCTCCTACTGTAAACGACTGATAACTTCATGTAAAGACTATAAAAAAAATTCCTGGTTTTATAGTTGTACTTTTAACTACTTAGTAACACATAGTTACAGAAGACATTTATTCATTGCCACACCAGGTCCAGTGTCACCCAACTGACAATGGATTCCCTTTGAAGTCTGGGTCCTATAAAGGTTTATTCTTCTTATCCTCTTGTTTGAGATAAATTAATAAATAGGTAGAATTGATACATTTCTGTAAAGCTGCTTTGTGACTGTGTAAATTGTTAAACGTGAATACAGCACTATAAAGTCGAATTGAACAGAAAAACAAAAATCTTCCAAAAGCTGCATCACTGTTCATAGCAGCACTTAGTTTTCACAGTCCCTTTTGACAGTACAGCCATGCCCTCACAATCGAAGTGTGTGCAATTGCACTCTGTTGTAAAACCCACATCGCTACACAAAGCATCATACTGAGTGAATACAAGTTCACCATAACTCTATTAGGCTGTTTAGACAGCAGGGAAGTGGAGCAGTGTGAATCCCTTGTCTTTAATGTACACATGCTGTAATGCTCTGTAATACTGTGACAGGCGAGAGGGAGGATGAGCTGAGGTTGCTATTTAGGTATCATTAGTATATAAGATGATTATTATATAAGCTAATGATGTGGGTGGACCAGGATGATATAGGCTCTGCTCTGACTGATATACTGTACACACAACTCTAGCAAAGCTGCATTTACTGTTTATTTTACTTTATTATAAAGTGAGTAAAGTATATATAAAGAGAAGTATGAGTCTAAAAACACAATTTTTCATTGTGAAAGTAAGAACTAGTCATCGGATCACTGTTATCCGAGCGATCAAACTAAAATAGTCCAAAATAAGGCTATATTAAAAGTGCACTCTTACCAATTAGTTCATTTGCCAAGACCTAATCTACATTAAATTGATATATTTAGTTCAATTGCCATTTGGTTTGGTTTCACACTGCGCGTAATTAAAAATGAACCAAAAAAGGGGGGAATGGCTGAGAAGTGTGTTTGTTAAATACTGGTAAAACTATTTCATTCTTTGTTCAAAAATGTGTCAATTAAAAATCTCAAGTGTGTTTAGTTTGCCAAGTGTAATGCTGCCTAAAATTATACAACACTACAGAACTATGAGGAGACCAAAAGTCATAAAACAGGTTGGTTTTTAACAAAGGTTCACATTTCATCTCGAATATACTTCAATGTCATTTTCATTATTATAGTAATTAACATTGAACTATATTCTAGATCAGTGTTATTTAAGTACAAGGATATAGAATCATCATCCTCACTCTGATGTTCTATGATCATCTTGTTTCTGTTACAAAATAACACTCATCTTGTATGCAGCCCTGAGCTGCCAGCATAGCCAGCCTACCTCTGTAATGCGATGCTAATATATGATGCAGCATCTGTGACATACACAGCACACAGTCATTGCAAAGTGGGTGCATCAAAGACAAACAAGCATTTCTGATGCTCAGCCAGAGAGGCACAATGGCTGCTTATCAATCTTTCAGGGGTCCGTTTAACCGGCACACCTCTTCCAATTGATTCGTCAATTTACAGCCCATTTTGTTCACATTTGGCAATCTTATCTAAATATTTATCTCTTTTAGTAAAAATTTAAAAAAATTTAAGGGATAAGATTTGAAGGATAATTGCTCAATTGCAGTACAACTTTACTGTCGGTCATCAGTAATAATAACCAGAAAAAGCAGAAGAAAATAACATTTATTATCACATACAGTATATAGTACAAGCAGAGTACAGAGAAGCACAGGGACAGCTATAATATGGCATGTATGGAGCTCAGTGAGTTGAAAAGCCTTGCCTTTGGGATTAACACTGCCAGCATGGTGATACTGGGGCTTATGCTCATGGAGTGATGAGTAGCTTAGAGCCTTAACCCTTAAAACCCAAGCGGCACTAATCAACGCATCATAGGTCAATGATAATAATTTAAAAAGGATATATATGGAAGCCTTGCCTTGAATTTGGGTTTTCAGATATGTCAGGTAGAACAAAAGTTATTATCAGGTTTATAAAGGGTAAATTTTACCACTACCTGAATATGGGAATGATATTGCACATGTGTAGAACATTTTTTTTAAAGTGCATATTATTATTATTATCATAAAAACAATTGAAAACAACCTTAAAAACAGGATCATGTGTATCTGTGCTATTTCTTTGGCTACTGTATGTGAGCCATTTTGACATTTCTTGCTCAGTCATGCTTAGAATTGGTTAAAATAAAATAAAATTCGGTTTATCATATTTGCTATTTTGTGCTGAAAAAAAGGATATGTCACTCTATACTGCACAATCCTGATCTCTATATATGTTTATTTATAAAATAATAATAATAATAATAATAAATAAATAAATAAAATAAAATGCTCTGAGCTCTACCTACCCACTTACTTTGCACTGTCCTTTTTCAACCCTTATGTAAAAATATGTACTGGTGCTGATGTCGTAAATGGTCGTACAGATTCCTTATTAGTTTAGGAATTATTTGGCATTGGCACTTTTTAAGAACTGAATTTTGCCAGAGGGAAAAACTGGAAGCAGGAAAAGGTCATGTTTGTAAATCCACTTGTAGTTTTGCAGTTTAGCAATATAAGTTTTTTTAACTAAGTTTGGATTAAAAACCAACATTCTGTAAGCCTGTTTTTTTTTTTTTTTTTTTTTTCATTTATTGGCTTTTCTATTATAAAGAAGATGTACTGTATACAGCTGGCACACAGCACAGCTTTCAAACAACACATTTATGGCCATTATGATTCAGTTCCTACAGCAGTCATGAATTCATCAACAGGCGTGTGACCTATCTGTGCTCAATCAATAAAACACCACCATCTTTTTGCAAATGAGGTAAGCTTTAAAGACTGGTATCAAAGGGGTGAAGATGACCAAAGGCCTCTGAGAGTTTTGGTCAATTGTAATTGATGATAAATAGATCAGGTAAAGTGCCATATAAAAATGCCTTATTTGAAATATCAAGGAATAGAGCAAAATGCAGGCCTTGCTTGGAACAGTTCCGCTTTGTCCGCTTGTGTTTATGATACAATGGTTGCGCTTTGGCACAGCTTGCAGTCCCCATGGTGAAAACACACTTTCTGCAATGACACCTCTGAAGGCTCCACAAAAAAGGTCCTGTTTATAATCCCATAGTTTGCTGGGTGAAATTCAAATAACAATGGGATGCATATATACTGCCTGCTATAATGCCAGTCCCCTGATTGGAGTGTGAAGTAAAGTGTTTTGGGTAGGGCCTGACAACAATCCGTCTGTGCTTCAGTCCAATGCTCAACTGTACTGCTGGTGAAAAAAACAAACGGCTCTGGTGGAATACACAAATAAATCACTGACCTTGTTGTTGCATTACCAAAAAGTGATGCTTTCCAGGTGTGCTTTGACATGAAAATGAAGTGTTTAAGCTTTTGCTAATTGTAGAATATGGGATTGAAGGCAGAAAAAAAAATGTATGAAGACTGACAAACAAGACTCATTTCTTTTTTCATGTCAGAAGTTTTCAAGTTAAATGAATTGTATGAATTATGTAATTAAAATAGATATAGTATATTTAGAATGTAGTACTTAGAATTTAGGATTTGTACTGTTTAAGTCATGACAATAGTATAGTTTTAATCAGTAATCAGTTCTGGTAATACATTAAATATTAGGATACAGTGATACTCTGTGCACCACTTATTTCTATTGCTCTGAGAATAAGTACATTATTATACTGTATACAGTGACCAAAAAATCTGTATTTTATCTGTAGAAATAGATTCTGTCCTAGAGTCATGCACAACCAAATTTGATGTTCTAGAGATTAAAAACATAGCTGACATTGTGCACAGCTTTTGCTTAAGTTCCGACAAATCAATAAACATGTGCTCTATTTTTCAAGTCATTATGGCTTGAGGGTGTGTGTGTGTGTGTGTGTGTGTGTGTGTGTGTGTGTGTGTGTGTGTGTGTGTGTGTGTGTGTGTGTGTGT
>JAQQZT010000005.1:22901851-22911995 GCA_030068275.1 Clarias platycephalus
TGGGATAGGCTCCAGGTCCCCGCGACCCTGAATATAGGATAAAGCGGTATAGAAAATGAATGAATGAATGAATGAATATTAATATAATATACATCATACTATTTTTCCTGAAGTGTGTATAAATTTTTTCTTGGCTGATTGATGCATATCTGAGGACAACAGATAATGCATAAATTGCTTTTCAATTCAATTGAAATCTACTGAGTGTTCATTGCAAACGCAGCTTTACAGAATCAAAAGGAAATTAAGGAAATGCGTATGAATTGTGTAAGAAAATATGAACAAATTAAAATGATCAGATTGTCCCTAATGAGCAAGCCAAGGACGAAGGTGGCAAGGAAAAAATCCCCGAGATGGAAATAGGAAGAAATCTTCAGAGGAACCAGACTCAACAGGGAACCCATCCTCGTTTGGGTGATAACGGATAGCACGGATTGATTTGCAGTCATACTGAGTGTTAGGCGGCTGGAAGATCAATATAACAGGAGATGTGTTTAAGAGGTGTTTAAGGTATGCTATGAGATGGAGAAAATGGCATACATTTTACTCTTTTATGGAAATCATCATCTTTCCCTCTAGCCCTAGTTATACTAGCCCTCTATACTGCTGTAGTTTAAAAGTAGAAAATGTAGAGCATTAAATGGTAGACAAAGAGTTCCTGATCAGTCAAGACAATAGCAAGTAAATATGACTTGTCTTTTGTTCCTTTTATAGTAGACCTGAAGTGAGTTTTCTCTGTAATATTTTAATCCTCAGTGTCCTGGAATGTATATTTCCATATTTGAAAGTAATTGTAAATAAAATTATCTGCCAAATGTAAACGTTAAATCTTTTTGCACAAGCCATAGGGCCTACCTTATTAGTTATAAAATAATTTAGACTTCATAAGTTCATAGATTGTGTACTGGGAAGTGGTGCAGTGATGGCTGGTTTTATGTTTAGGCATTGGATTAAGGGCAGCAGGCTACAAATCAGAAAGTTGATTACAAATACCAGCACCACTAACCAGTCACTGCTGGGCCCTTAAACAAGATGATTAATCCCTAAAATGTTCAGGTAAATTCTATAAGTCACTTCAGATAAACATGGCAGCAAGGGACGTGTGAAAGGGAAATAAGACAAGCTGGCAAGCTGTACTGTACCACCATGCAGGTGCCATTTATCCCCAGTAATTATTTCACTGTGATCTTCCAAGCTTTTTCTTCATTGCTAAGGCAATAAACACTAAAGTAAGTTTAGGCAAATGGAAACTTTTGTGTTTCTCCAATCAGTTTATATAAGAAAGAAATCGCTCACAAAAAAGCTTTATTAGTGTAACATTTTCAGTGCATGAAGACGCAGTGCTGTGCCTTGTGATGAACTGGCATCCCTAGTGTTCACAGGATCCACCAGAATCCTGAGCAGGATAAAGTGCCTAATTAACAAATATTAAATGTTATTATTAATTCTAAATTCTAAATATCACTATCTGGCTGATTTCTACTGTTTTGTATCATATTCACTAAACACAAAAAAATTGTTTTGTACCCAGAAACACAGAATGTCTTTCTTTATAATATCAAGTTAACATTATGTTTTGGTTAACAGAGTCAGTGCTGATCACACAATGTTCATGCAATTGTCTCCCACAGCTAGATCATCTGACAAGAAATGTTCATCAAGAAATTTTTTAAAAGCTACGCCAAACAAACCCTATGGGAATGTTCCTGTAACAACCCCTCATGGGCTCTAAGAAAGTCTGCCATAGTTTATAACTGCTGCTATAGCATGCTAAATAAACGTTTTGGAAGACAGAAACAGAGGTACCAGAAACATTCTGGCCATCGGCAATTGTGCACTGGGAAATAATTTAATAGATACAGTAGCCATAAAAGGCCTCTACCCGATGACTTTCGCAGGGTTTGTTATGAACAGTAGATGATTAAAAATTATTTGAACTTGTCAACTGTTATACAGATTATACACTTGACAAAGTTCCTTTAAGCATTTTAAAGCAGATGAAATTATCCGAACAAGAAGTGTCCATTCTCTGATACACCTACTGTAGACTGCGGTTGACCAGCATCAACGTGAAAACAATGTGAATTGTTGGGTTTTGTCACCATCTACTGGATTTCACTGATAGCACAGAAAAATAGAGGCATTTTAATACGGCTTTATCCATCCATCCAGGAACGTCTGTAGGCCAAAGGTGACCATTGTATTTATTCCCATTTTTACGACAGTGGTAGGACCTCTTGTCAACATTCACATGCACATTCACACACTACAGGCAATTTGGGAATGCCAATTAGCCTAACCACATTTTTGGGTTGTGGGAGGAAACCGGAGCACCCAGGAAATCCACCAGCCATGGGGAGAGCATGAAAACTCCATGAAGTCAGACCCTGAGGCGGGAAGCAAGGTGACAATGCTAACCATTAAGCCACGATGCTGCTATTTTAATATGACTGTATGTGTATAACGTTTAAAAATAATTGGTGCATTTATACTGGTTCGTAAAATGAGATTTCTCCTAGGATGCTCCACATGCTATTTAGTTCAGTTTCACTCTGTACTGTACATGTGATCTACTTGGTATTCAGCAGTAGGTGCACTGTTTATTGTTCATCTTGTCTTTTGACCAGACATTAAAATTTTACATGATGGGGAACAGTAAAAACACTCAAAACCACTTTATAAGCCAGGGATGCCACTACCATGCTGTGTGTGTGTGAATCCTACCACGGTCGTAAAAATGCGAATAAGTACAGTGCTCATCATTGGCCTCCACAGACTTTAATTAGACTGCAGATGGATGGATGGACTGTCACTGTACCTCATGTTATGTTATAATGGGATGGGTTTTCTCAATAGAAAAAAGTCTGGATTTTAATGAAATGTATTTTAATTAACAAAATGAGAGAAGTCTCATTTAAAGTATTATATAAATATTATCCTGTGAAATCTTCTATTTCTTGGACAAATGGGCATTTGATGCTCTTTCTGTAACTGCTCCTGAAACCATTTCGCATTTGTTTTGGACATCTGATTATACTGATAAAATTTGGTCAGACATTCCTGTTTTTATTTCTTACTGAATTTCATTAAATTTTTCTGAATTTAGTTTTCTTGTTGTTTTTTGTTTGTTTGACTACAAGGGGTGGGGGGTGGGGGGTAATTTATAATAAATTTAATCTTTATAATTATCTTTATAATCTGTATAAAGTCTTTCATTAATTAATGTAGATTTAGTAATAGTATTTATTGCCCATAGTCTGTGAATGAGCCCTGTGATGGATTGGCACCCTGTCCAGGGTGTACCCTGCCTTGTACCCTAAGCCTCCAGGGATAGGCTCCAGGTCCCCACAACCCTGAATACAGGATTAAGCGGTATAGACGATGAGTGAGTGAGTACATTAAAAAAAAAAAAAAAAAAAAAAAAAAAACTTTTCCAATCTTTTTCTTTTATTTTTATCTACTGCGCCTGCTGTTTGGATTGTGTTTTATTGTTTTCAGCAACAAAAAGAAGAAGCATTTATAAAAGTATATTAAGTGTGTGTGTGTGTGTGTGTACTGTATGCTCTGATATGAAAAAAAAATTAAGGCGTATATGGAATGCGTCGAGTCCGAAAATGACGTCATGTCGACGTGCGAATTAACACGTATGAGTTACGTCCTTAAACAGCGTTAACACGTCTCGCCTCAATTCAGAGAAAGAGCTACACTAACAGGACTTTTGTGTAAAGTAATGATAATTAGACCCGGAAGCGGAAGTTGCGATTAAAGTTTTACACGGACTGTTTCTGTTTGAATTTAACCAATCAGAATCGGCGTGGGCGGATCCCTTTATACAGAGGGATATTCAAAAATCCTTAGTAACAGTCTGTGTATTTGTTTAGAATAATATTTCACCTTTAAATAAATTTTCGTTTGTAATTTACGGGCGAGTCGATATTTATCGCAGTTTTAACTCTGCGCTCGGTCGCGTTCTTGACGTTTAGTTACTGCAGAATGCTTTAGCTGAGCAGGAGTGAGGAGAATACTTCAGCACGCGACGCGTCTCGGTGTTTATTAAAGAGCTCGTGTTTGTGTACATTCTAAGAGTTCTGCGGTCCGTGTTCGTTAATTATCTTTGTTAGCGAGAGAAATGTAGAAATACAATGTTAGTTTATGGTATATTATAGAGAAACGCGAAGTAGTTGTAAAATAACGGTGCCTGAAGTCTGTGTAAGACTTGGTGTTTTTTTTTTTTTCATACAAACCAGACTATCAGTAGTTAACCTGACTCACCTTAATCACCTAATCATGAAGCCGAAGCTGAAGAACCTTCCTGTAGAACAGCAGGATAACTCCGTCAAAGGTAAGCTATGATTTATTTGTGTGTGTGAAAATTAAGAAAATTAAAAGGTAGTTTTGGATTTAAAAATTCTTTCTCAGCAGTGTAAGCAGGTCAGTCACCTCATTTCACCTTTCAGGAGTTTCAGAGTTTGTTTGTACGAATGGTGAATTAGTTTCTCCATCGGTTTATTTTTTACACTGTTTATCAGTCAAGATTTAGAGTTAACCAGCATAAGTAACCGTCGTTGACATGTAAAGAGTTTGTAGAAAGAGTTCAAAGGTTAAATCTAAAAATAAGCTGATCATCGTTAATGTAATCAGTGATCTTATTATTTCAGGTTGAAGCCCACATACATGTCTCTCTGAACGGCAGAACTCTCTGCCTAACTTATTAATACAAACAAATAAAATTTAGTAAGGTTTAGTATCTTACGTTTTGTTTACGCTAAGTCATACATGTTTCATTGACTTTCCTGATTAATATCTCATAGTGAAGGTCTTTGTTTACATTGAGCAATAGCTTACCAAATGACTGGCAAAGTTTCATTAAATCCTGTCCGGCCAGTTTTACTTGATGCTTTGACAACATACAGAGAGAAATTTTTCTGAGACTGGATTCAGGTCCTCTGATGTATGAAATGTAAAGATATCATTGAAAGAGTGAGTTCTGACCAATGACAAACATTTAATTTATTTATATAGATGTGTCCACCATTTTTATGACCAAAGGTGGTTTTATTGTTGTTTGTCTTATTTTTTTTATAGTGTGTCTGCTTTGCAAGCATTGTGATGATTGCCCTGACAAATATGGAGAGAAGATCACACTCGAGGAACACAAAATAACCGTTCACTATTTTTGTTTGGTAAGGAACAGTAAATGTTTACTGTACAGTGTTTATAGACACGATGTCAGCTTTGTCAACCTAATCTTCTGCTTGTAACAGAAGAGTAAATAGGTATCTGATAGGTGTCAGTAAATATCAAAACTCTGAAAGTGTTGAATGAATGCAGTTAAATTTTATTTTTATAGCACTATTAACAACGGTCCTTGTCACAAACCAGCTTTACAGAAACAAAAGAAAATTAGGAGAATGAGTATAAAATGAGTGAGGGACAAATAAGTATGAATCAGAATGATCAGATTGTCCCTGATGGGTGACAGTGGCAAGGAAAAGCTCCTTGAGATGGCAATAGGAAGAATCTTTGAAAAGAACCAGACTGAACAGGGAACCCATCCTCATTTAAGTGAGATCAGATAGCAGCAATTGTTTTGCAGTCATACTGTGTGTTAGGAGGCTGGAAGTTCAGTATATGATGAGAGGTATTTAACTTAACTGGGGCATTTACTGTGAATGTGTGACAAATACTGTTTCTTCCTGGGTCCATGTGCAATGCAGTGATGTGCATAGATTGTATAAAAGCAGCAGCTCTGTGAATAACTATAAACCACTGATCATGTTGCAGCTGATGTCCAGTGGAATCTTCCAGAGAGGAGAAGAACATGAAGGCATTCATGGATTTCTGGTAGATGACATCAAGCAGGAGACTCGTAGATCTGCAAAGCTGGTAAATTTATGCATTTGACGCAAATATTTCCGTTACCTGCCATTTTAAAGCATGACATGACCGAAGGCCTGTTCAGCATTTTTAATGTATAAGAATATTAGACAATGTTTGTTTTATACTGCATGTGTTTGTCAATAAGACATTATTGATTTTCTTTTAATGCAGAAGTGTGTGGTGTGTAAAAAGAATGGTGCTTCAGTTGGATGTTCTATCAAAAGCTGTAGACAGATGGTCCACCTGTCTTGTGGAATACAACAGGAGTTTATTTTCCAGTTCACTGACTTGTTTCCGTAAGTAGCTTTATCTTGGGCCGCTATGGAAAATGTTTTAAACTCGACACATATCTCTGCAGATCAGTTTTGTATTCAAGTATTCTCACACATTTATAAACCACATTCACTAACCGCAACACAATGTGTGTTTTTGGTCCAGACTTTGAATATGACCATATATAAATAGATACACTACTGTATTAATACCATAGAGTAAATTAGTGAATATGTATTGTTGCACTATTATATATTACTGTACAGTACCAGTCGAAAGTTTGGATACAAGTTTGGATTTATTTTCTACATCCTAAAACAATAGTGGATTTATTTCAAAACTATGAAATACTGTAACATATGGAATTAGATAATTAGGTAATAACAACAATAGTCACTTGTTATTTTAAGATACGAGGGACAGCTGTTTTGGAATAGTTCTTGCAAAAACAGTATTGTGTCAAGTACATTTGCAGAACCCATGAAGCACCATGATGAAACTGGCTCTCATGAAGACCTTCCCAGGAAAGCTGCTCCTGCTGCAGAGGAGACGTTCATTTATAGTTACCAGTCTCTGACATCAGCAATTAACAAACAGCATGTTTTACAGAGCATAAGTAGAAAACACATCAGAATATCAACTGTTCAAAGGAGATTATTGCATATTTTGGATTTTTTTTTTCTGCATTGTTTCACAGTTGAAAGAAATAAAAATCAGGAAAGACCATGGGATTAGGGGGGGTGTCCAAACTTTTGACTGATAATGTGTGTATGTTTATATTTATTATTTATACTTGTACTGTTATTTCATTCCTTTCTGTTTTTATTTTGTAGTGGCATTTATAGTGGAAGGCAAAGGAAGAATTTAAATTGTACAGGGAAACTTTGTGGGTTTCATTGTTATGCATACGAAAAGAAACGCTTTAAATCGTTTGCAAAAGTAACAAATATATATTTGAATGATCTACGTTTTTTTTTTTAAAACTTTTTTATTATCTAAATGTAGTAATGCTGCTTAATTAGTTGTGTGTAAATACTTATCTAAGTAAAGTGAAGAGATTTCTACATGTTCTGTGTGTTCATATATCTGATCGTGCTACTTCTTCTTGTCAGATCGTTTTGTAGAAAACATAGCCCCACTCAGACCTGCTCTTCCACCCCCACTCTGCCTCTGTCCTGCTCCATCTGCTTGGAGCCCATTGAGCCTGTTCTCTCCTACTCTGTGCTCAAGTGCCCTGCATGTCATGGAAGCTGGTTTCATAGGGAATGTGTTCAGGTAAACCTTGCACAGTATTTCAGTTCTCACACATTTAGTGCCTTTTTTTTAACAAATTACTGGGAACTTAAAGTTTTCAGTTCCTAACATTATCTACCTTCCACAGAATCAAGCACACAGTGCTGCCCTGTATTTCTTCAGATGTACACTATGCAACAATATAGACCAGTTCCAGAAAGAAATGCTCAGAATGGGAATACACATACCAGAACGGTATAGAATTTATTTATTCAGTCGTATCAGCTCTGCACATTTGTAAAGAGTAAACCATCATTCTTGGCCTTTCATGGAACACAATTCAATTTTGTCTTGTAGAGATGCTTCATGGGAGTTGGAGGAGAATGCTTATGGGGAGCTGTTACAAGTGTACCAGCACTGTGATGCTATCAAATGTTCCTGTGAAAAAGGACGTAATTACAGTGCACAGTCGGGGTAAGCAACCAGAACGGGTCATCAGTTTTAGTTAGATTATTTGGTGTTTACTGTCCTGTTGCATTCTCTTACGTTAACCTTACAAGACACATTGTGATGTTGACTGGGTTAAAGCATGTCATATTTGTGTGATCACTCATCTATCTCAAACAATGGATGCGATTTTTGCAACAGTATACTTTATACTTTTTGAGGATTTTGCTCCTGAGGATGGAAAGCAGTTAGTATGTATTTATATGGCTGTATTTATTGAGGTCCAGAAGAACAAAGTAAGCCAGAAATCTGATTTAGCTGTTTTAGCATTTATTGCTAGCACTGCTATGAAATCCCCCCCAACATCCAATATGTGCTCCCAAATAATAAGAATTTGTCCATTATTCTGTCTAGGATTATGTCTGTGCTAACTTATTCTATGAAGCTCTGGTTAAATTCCTCATCTTTTTTCCTTTTTTTTTTTCCTTTGGTCCGAAAGGTAGAGTGGTAGTGCTGCCCTCAACAACGTGATATAGGACGAGAATTATCAGAACTGTGAAAGTTTCTTGTAAAAAGACAATTGCAGTGTTGAGTTGTTTAAGGTGTGAGCACCTTTTGACCGGATGGTTTAGACCCTTAACATTCCAGCTCACAAAGTTTAAAGAACTATTCATTCTCCTCTAGAGAGAGTGCAGGTAGGTAAACATAAATAATATTGAAATACCAAACGTCAGCCTTAAAACAAGGGTGTAAAACAGAGGACGACATATTAAAGTTAAACTGTGTACACAGATTTAACATAGTACCGGCTTTGGAGATCTCTAATCTAGTCTTTCACGATACGAATCTGCTGACTGCAGTATTCCAGCGGTCTTTATCTTTAACCTGGTACTGGTGTACACAGAGAATGGCTGGCCAAGGTCTCTGTCCTGAAGTGGGTTTGGATGCATGTATAGTACATACATACTCTATCAATCACAGGCGGGGTTGGAAGCATTTCATTCCCAAAAACTGAGCATCTGTCTACGTCTACTCCATGTGGCTGCTAACCGGAACTCTCTTTGTTTTTTAATAGGTTTTTTGAGGTTATTCGATGCAAGTTTTGTGGCTCCAGTGGAACCCACCGAAAATGTTCATCTCTTAAACATTATGAAACCAACTGGAGTTGTGATGACTGCAAAGCTGCTGTTGAGGGAACAGGTGAGCTAATCTATCATTTAGGCTTACTGTGTTTTAAAGACATAATCTTCAAAGTGCTCAGTTCTAAATAACAGCATTTTATTAACTTGTGCTTAACAATTATTTTCCAAATACCTTTGGTTTGTAACAGTGTCCATATTGCCAAACCATGTTAAATCACCACTGGCACAGAGGCAAGAGAAGAAAAGACTGCTTAAAAGATGCCTCTCCAGCATTCATTCCTCAATCATCTCTAAAAGGTAACAATAAAGCATTGGAGCAGTGCCTTGTTTGATCTGCTTCATTCAGATGTGTCTGTTCAATATCTCAATGTATGCCAAAATTTACAACTGAATGAATAAATGAATTAATTAATGCTTTTGTGGAAAGGACTGCCTTTTTCATCGTGATTTTGTTGGTTCATATCAGGTTGTGTGTGGATGCAAGTCCCTCAGAAATCTTAAAGGATTTGGCCACTCAAATATCAATGCAGCAGATCACAACAGTGCTGGTGAAAAAGGATGAGGTGTTTGAAGCTGCCCTTCAGACTGTTCGGCAGAGTGACTTTAACCCCTGCCACACACTGTCCGTGAGCTTCGGCAGAGAAAAACAGAGCCAAGAGGTGGGCACACAGCGCCGTTTCCTCAGACTCCTTCTGCAGAAATTACAGAACTCAAGTGTCTTTGAAGGACCTGACCAGGCGAAAAACCTGTCCCTCAACTCGCAAGGTATGACAATTTCATTTACACACTGAATACAAACAGCATGCATCATTTTTAATTTATTGATAGTCATAACATGTTTTGATCCCTGTTGGTGTAGGGCCGAATGCAAGTATGCGTTTAAATAAGAATGTGTTGTGATGATGACAGCTATTATATTAACAGAATGGACTACATTTAATTACTCATGTTTAATTTAATAACTGTTGAATAAAGCTAGGGTGGATCAAATGAATTTTAGAGGATGTTTTTATTCAAAGTTTCTTAATTGATAGAGTTTTTAGAGTCAAAGTAGCAAACACATTATCAAAACTGCACAAACAAGAACTTGGAGTACCTCAAGGAAGCATTTTATCTGTAACACTTTTTAATATTAAGATTAATAGTATTGTTAAAAACATTGGTTCTGA
>JAQQZT010000005.1:22928437-22942693 GCA_030068275.1 Clarias platycephalus
CGAAGTCTCCTGGGATAGGCTCCAGGTCCCCCGCGACCCTGACTATAGGATAAAGCGGTATAGAAAATGAATGAATGGATGAATATTAACATAAACCTTGCAGTGCAGCTGGAACTTCTGTCAGAGCTTGTGTAGTTTCATAAAGTTAATTTAATAATACCTTTTAGATTAAAAATCAATAGCTTTGCCTCCACTTTTACCTTTTAAACAAATGATGCACTGTTGTTCTAGTGTCTGACAAAATTACTGCCCTTCTTTCAGCAATCAACAAACCGGATATTATGGACACCGATATGGAGGCTATAATGGACACAATTGTTGACAGTCTTTTCTGCTTCTTTGTGACTCTTGGTAAGTAAGGTGTTACACAATAACTGTTCCTTTTAATATATATACCTACATACTTGGCTATTTTTGTATTATTATGTGGCAGCAGTATAATACATACGATCATGCAGATTCAGGTTAAGGCATTATTGCCTGTTGTTCACCTCAAACATCAGAATAGGGGAAAAAATTATCTGTTTGACTTGGACTGTCTCATGGTTTTTGGTGCCAGATGGACTGGTTTGAATATTTCAGAAACTTCCTAACTCCTGGAACCTCACAATATTATCTAGATTTTACACGGGGACAGAGGTAGCTTAGTCGTTAAGGGATTGTACTACAGATCGTAAGGTCCCAGGTTCAAACCACACTACAACCAAGTTTGCCACTGGTTGTTAACTGCTCAGATGTATGATGAGATAAAAACGTAAGTCATTCTGGAGAAGAGCATCTATAAAAGAATGGCGTACAATTAAATGTTATACGTAAACAAAGTGGTTGGGGGGGTTTATACCAAGCAACAATTCTAGGGCTGGAAATCCCTTGTTTAGGGAGGTCAGAGGTTGAGCTGCTATGGTGAGCATTTCAAAGTGCATGTGATTTTAAAGGATTGGCTACAGTAGCAGAGGTCCACATAGGGTTCCATTCTTGCCAAGAATAGAAATCAGAGGTCATCATGGGTGCTGGCTCTCATAAACTGGACGGTTGAAGATTGGGAGGAAAAAATCATGTTTTTTCATTTCAGTGAATCTGTGCCCATGGCAGCCTCAGATTTCTTTTCCTGGCTAATAAGAGTGCATGTTGGAGTTGTCCATCCATTTGAAGGTTTAATGTGCTGAGCATTCTGAGCTGCTTTTCTGCTCACCACAGTTGTTTCCAGCAGAACAGGAGTTTACTGAAATACTCAAACGAACCCACCAACACCAGCAGTCGCAGGGAACACCAATTTTCCTGGATTCTGATGTTTTAAGCTGTGTCTGTATGACTCCATGCATTGTACTGCTGCAGCGTCATTAGCTGATTAGATAGCTGTGTAAATGAGCACGTGTAGAGGTGTTCCTATTAAAGTGGACATTGATTGTTTATTGCAGTGAGAGCTTTTGCACATAGTCCTGCTTAAAATGCATTGTATTAACTCTTAAATTAATGTGTGGTTGGGGATCTTGGGGCATTTCTAGCAGTACACTGCAGTAAATCAAACACTTTTTGTAAAACTGCTGTTGCGATGGATTTATCCATGTTTTTCATGAATAACTGATTTATGTAAAATATATATATATTTGTGGTAGCAAATTACAGAACTACATTACTACACAGATGCGACATGCGACACAACTTGCAAATTGTCATTTTATTTCTAATTTCCAAAAGAAATGTCTGGTCTTTTTTGTAGTTTTGTTTGTTTGGGGCTAAAAAAGGTTTATCTTTAGTAATCTTAAGTGGATTGTGCTCTAACAGAAAAAAGTAGCAGGGGGAATTGAGGTAAAGCTGATTTTTTTTTTATTTTATTTTTTTTATATATATCAGTTTCTCTGATTAAAATGCAGACTGAATGTTTATTATTAAGAAGGTGACTTTATTGTGCCAAAAATTTTTTGTTTATAATACTGTCGTTGTTAAGTAAGGGAGAAGGAAGTAAATTTAGTTTACTTTTGAAGTGAGTTCACTATTATCTCTATATTTGAAATACAAAAATAAATCATCCCCTGGAACATTCTTGTGTGCTTTGGAAAATGTGCGCAAAGTCTAAATGCCCTCCTTTTGGCAAGTGATTGAGATTTCCTGTTTCCCTAGGTGCTGTTCCAATAATCAGATGTCCAAGAGGAAACGCAGCTGAAATGGTAGCTGTGGTAAGCTGCTTGTCTCACCTTTCAAGCCATAAAAGTTGGTCTGAGGAGTCTTTGTTTTCTCTTTGCCCCTGAATAAAGGCTTGTTTTATGAGTTTTCAGTTTTTGGCTGTTAAATGCTGTCTGTATTCAATGCCTGTGGATCTGTAAACCACTTTCCCCAATACTCTCTATTGTTTTTGCAGAAACTTGACAAGAAACTGAGAGAAAATTTGCGAGATGCTCGCAACAGCCTGTTTACAGGCGATACCATGGGCACAGGACAGTTTAGGTGAGACACAAACACACACCTGCAAAAAAACAAAAAAAAAATGGCATATGAAGAGTTTTAATTCGGGTACTTTTACATTAATAATTTAATATCTCGTTATAATCTCCAAAGAATTTCCACAGATTCAGCATGATTTTTTTTTACACTTGCATGAGTTTTAATAAAGCGTGAAATTACAGAGAAAGAATAAAAGTACAGTCCAACCTCCCTGAGTACCCAGTTCCCAACCCTAAGAAGCTCAGGGAAAGATCCAGAAGTGAATGTTTTCACTGCTGGAGCTGAGAACTGAAGCCCAGAGGAGGATATATTTATCATCTGCTAATTTTTCTTTCTCTTTTTCTTCTTTCTCTTTTTCTGTTCCTCTTTTTCTCTGTCTGCACGTAATTTTTGTAGTTTCCAGAGGCCATTGTTTGTTCTTGCCGACCGCAATCTGGATCTTGCCACCCCACTCCATCACACATGGACCTACCAAGCTCTCATTCATGACGTCTTGGTAAGCAGATGTCAAAGAAACCTACAGTATCATTAGGTTGATACCACTGATTTGTTCAAAAAAGGCTGCCAGTTTCTCTACCAAAATTTTCCCCCCCAGAATAATTCATATGGAAAGATGAAGCTATTGCCAATTGCAGTTATCATTTGTAAGATTTCATCAAATGTGGAATATAAACACCAAGCCGTTAAAGTGTGTTCCAAAGAACATAAATACTTCATTCTAGAACATAAATACTTCACTTGTCTAAATACTACTGTCATTAAGACAAGTGTTTTTAGAATCCCTCTAAAAACACTTGTCTTAATGGTCTCCAGGTACGGACAAATCTGCGCAAGTTATAATGATTGGCATATTTTTTTTGCCTAAGGCTTTTGACAATGTTATATATTTCAAAATGTTACAATCCACGAGTGAGACCATTTAAGTGTGAAAAAAAAAATTTAATTTAGAAAAATGTCAGTTACATGCTTTTATGACATACCAACATATGGTAACAGTGTAAGTGGTATAAATGTTTTTAGTGTCTGCATGTCATTTCACAGTATCTTTGTGTACAGCATAAGATCATACGGTACTGTGTAACATGGTGTCTGGGCACATGCGTTTTAGGACTTCCATCTGAACAGGGTCAGTCTAGAGGAATCTGCGGGGTCAGAAGTGAGTCCAGCAGGGGCACGGCCCAAAAAGAAGAACAAAAAGAGCTACGACCTCACTGCTGCGGACAGGTTTTGGCAGAAGCACAAAGGAAGGTGAGTATCTGATGTTCTTACATCTTGTCATGATATGTTGAAGTTGTCGATTTACACGTAATCCATAAGAGCAGAGAAAAAACTTCTGTAGGCAGGAAAGGCAATAACCTATAAGCAATCAGCGGTGTATAAGCTGTGATGGATTAGGGTATATTTAAAGAGGTACTTTAATTAAAAGTAAATTAATTAACCTTTTTTACTTTTTAAAATATCTTGGCTTTATGTGCTTAGCTGAGTCTGTTGCCATGTTTATTGTTTCAGCCCGTTCCCTGAGGTTGCGGAGTCGGTGCAGGAGGAGTTGGATACATACAGAGCCCAGGAGGATGAGGTTAAGCGCCTCAAGAGCATCATGGTAGGAACAAAGAAGTTGCTTTTTATGCAGCGACACCATTTTCTACATGGAATTTTTCTTTATAGAATGTTACATGTCAGAGAGAGCACTGTTAACATTTTGGTTTTCTCTGAAGGGCTTAGAAGGGGAAGACGAGGGAGCCCTTAGTATGTTGTCAGATAACACTGCCAAACTTACCTCAGCTGTCAGGTGAGACAATGTGAAGTGTGCCACTCTAAAGAAACTTGATTTATTCTATCAGGTACAAGTATAAATGCATACCTATTAATAAACATACATGGTAGGTAAAAATTTTATAACACAACAACTTTTAACACATAGTAGAATACTATTTTTATGCAGTCTACAGTCTGTGGCATGACAGTCCTACTATGTCACATTAAATATCTCAAGTAACAAAATATTTCTGTTCCCAAACAGTTCTCTTCCTGAGCTTTTAGAAAAAAAGAGACTGATTGATCTCCACACCAATGTTGCTACAGCAGTTTTGGACCACATTAAGGTGAGCATTGTTCTTTTATGTTCTCTCTCTCTCTCTCTCTCTCTCTCTAAAGTAATATAGAAACAGGCAAAAACTGAAGGACAGACAGATCGACACACAGACGGGTTCATAAGTTGCAGACTGATGGCCAGTTGTGGACAGTTTCTTAGTTTCATGACAAATGAAGAATGCATTTGTCAGTTGTTCACGGGAACTCTCAATATGCAGTCCAAAAAAGTGCAGATGCAAATGAAGGTGGCCATCATTAGGCTGGAAAAAAAAACAACAACCGACCAATCAGAGATAAAAGAAAGTTTGGTACATTCTTAAAAAGAAGAAATACATTAGTGAGCTCAGCTACACCAAAATGTCTAGATGATGTCTAAAGTGTGTATCGCAAAAAGAAAATGTTTTCTTGGGGAAGAAAACCACTTCACAATATCTAGTCAAGTCCAGACCACTCTGGTGTATTATTGTGAGAGTCCACAATCAAGAGACACATTCATGAATGTAAACAAAAGAGGGTTTATCCCAAGAGGCAAACCACCAGTAACACCCCATCCAAGGACATAAAGTCCAGATTTAAAAAAAAATGGTTAAAGCACATATTCAGCATGACATTGTTTTGCCACTTGTTTTTTTTGGCTTTGATTATGGGAGAGTCAAGCCACTTGGTAAAGTCTTCTCCATCATAAGACAAAGACTTTCAGTAGGATTAAGGTCAGGACACTGTGGTAGCCAATTCTGATTACTCATGATTACTCATGCTCCCAGAACCGCTCCTTCACAGTTTGATCCTGATGGATCTTGGCATTGTCATCTTGAAATATGAGCATGTCGCTTTGTACATCCTGTGACATGGTTGTTAAGAAATGAATCACTCCATCAGTTAGGGTTAAAAATATTGTTAGCAGCTGCAACATATTAATCATTTCAGTAATTATGAAACCAAAGGCTCTAAGTATTTGCTTATTCAAAACTTGTTTTGAATTCATATGTAAATAGTTACTGCCAAGAGAAAGCCAAGTTGTCAAGGTTAAACTCTGGCTACTTTGCATAATCCCAAATATGAAACATATTTTGTTTTTGTTTTTAAGTTTCACCTTTTTCATTTACCATTGAATTCCATAGGTGTTATTTAATAGTTTTTTATGTCTTCCGTATTGTTCTACAATGTAGAAAATAGTTAAAATAAGGAATAATCTTTAAATAAGTTCTCTTCCTGAGCTTTTAGAAAAAAAGAATCATCTTTTTGATTCTTAATTTTTGATGTATGTCCAGCTTTTGATTGTTACTATGTAATCAAATACGCTGAGTGATCTGTATGCTCTGTCTGTAGACACGCAAGTTGGATGTATACTTTGAGTATGAGGAGAAGCTAATGAGCAAGTCCACTCTGGATAAATCCCTGTTGGACATCATCAGTGACCCGGATGGTGAGCTTGTGTAGCGTGCAGCAGTAGTCCTCTGCTACCTGCTAACCTAATAGGTTCTCCTGTTTTCCTTATTAATTATAACTGCTTGGAGATTTTGTTCTTCAGGTAACAGATTTGTCGCCTGAGGTCAAATAAAACTAAATGAATGAGTAATGTAGTCATTAACTCCTCAATATGAACTGGTTCTACCTTTTTTTTTCCATCTTCCTCCGCAAAATGTATCTTGTCCCTAAGGAGAAGTGGTCAGCTTTAAAGAAGTTCATTGATGCTATCTGAGCACAGAATGTGTTTTTTCCTTTGCCAGTGTTATGAGGTTTTTGAGGTTTTTGAAGACATCTTTTTGATCTCTGCAGGCTCCTTAAATTCATAGGTTTCTGATATGTGCACAAGACTCTCCACTGACATAACCATAATAATAATTACATATAATGTGCCAAGTTTTTAAACTATACAGAGTTCCATTGTCTTGCACTTAAAGTTTTTATTGGCTGTTTTGGGAACAAACCTGCTTGCTTTGCACAGTTCATTCAGCTCTTAAAATAAATCTTGTGAATTATTACTGGACAGGAAACCTTTAATGATGGATTCTTAATTTTTGTTGGTAGCTGGAACACCAGAGGATAAGATGAGACTTTTCCTGATCTACTATATCACCTCCCAGCAGCCTCCATCTGAGGTAAAATTACATACTTCTTATCCTCCAGTCTCCCTAGATTGTGTGGGCCCATAGCAGTCTAGTGTCTTGTGCAGATGGCTTGTGGTAGGCTCTCCTGGTGTGCACTTTCGGTAAAAAGATTTATTATAATTAGCGGTAGATGCATGGATGCCTATGTGAAACACAGAACCAAGCCAAACACAGTATGTGTGCTCCATGCTACACCATTTCTGTGTTCTTAAAGCCTATTTTCAGATCCTGCTCAAAAGCCTTGTTGTTCTTTGGTGCACACTGACACCTTTTGATGCCATAGCCAAGCTTTATAAATCTTGTAGCCAATAATGCAGGATTGTTTTACTCATGGCAGGGTCACTTCTGCTGGATGTTACTTAACCGGACAGAAGAATGATAGTGTAAATTCTCTCCAATCTTCAGAGGTTGTTAAGGGAGCCAAGAGCTGGGATATGGATGACCACAGATTGGACAGGGTCCAGACACTGCTTCCACAACAGTGACTACAGTTTACCCCGAGAAAGTACTTAGAAAGTACTTAGAACTTAGAAAGTATTCGGACAAGGGTTATGGACAGTTGTCAATGGCCTGCTCTCTCTGACTATCATGTTGATCAATGCAGGCTGTTTTATAATGACCTCTTCAAAAGGGGATGTTGTCTTTATAGGACAGACAGCTGAAGTTGAGCAGGAAATCTTGTCCCACATCATCTGGTATCCTTTCTTTCATCTGGGTTTCTCTGAAGCTCATTATTTTTGGCTAACAGTTTGCTAAAACTCTGCCATTGTTTGTTTGCCTTCTGTGTTAGTAATAATGTTGGTGAAAACACCACTTGTTGATGTGGTATAAGCTAAAGTATATCTGTGAAGGTTGGGAGTTTGTCCTCATCCTTGATACAGCAGGGTGCTGACAGAACCCCCCAATATTATCTAAATCAAAAGCATTGTAACTATGTCAGTCACCGTGCAGATTTTTTTCCTGATTAAAAATGTTGAATAAATGTTTTCTTTGAATCTTAAGCAGTTTGTTCATTTGCAGGGTGATCTCGAGCAATATAGAAAGTCTTTGAGTGATGCTGGCTGTGACCTGTCCCCTTTGAACTACATAAAGCAGTGGAAGTGAGTTCTTGCCAGTGTCAGCAAACACATAATATTTCATAATTTCACAATAACTGCAGAAAATTTAACAAGAAAAATATAAGAACTGTATATGCAACTTGTATATTTAATTTTCCAGAGCTTTTACAAAGATGGCTGCTGCACCAGCCAGTTATGGTAACAGTGGAGTGAAACCAATGGGGTAAGAAGCTATATCAAGTGTTTAACATGTGAAAATAAGCAGAGGTGGAAAGTAATGAATTACATTTACTCGAATTACTGTAATTGAGTAGATTTTTTGTGTAAAGTATTTTTTTAAATCTGTAATTTAACTTTTACTTCAGTATGTTTTGTTTAAAGTATTGTACTTCATTACATTTTAAATCATATTCGCTACTGAGTAAAAAATAAATGAATGAAAATGAAAAATAATACAAATAATACAACGGGGAAGGAAAAAAATTGCACCCCGGAAACCACTGCACTGATTGATTGATGGAGGACAAACGCGCTAAATTCGCAAGAACGATGGAGACGGACGAAACAGACACCAGTGATGCAGAAACAGCTGAAAGTGAAATGCCAACAAATTCTTATGAAGCAAACCACTGGTCATGTTTAAGCGACCACTTTTATTTCAAGCACGACAAAGGGAACAGATTTATTATGCAAGTGTGTTCCATCCCCCATCCCACCCCCGCTGTTAAAAATTAACTCAATAACTTTTACTCTTAAGTAAATTTTTAATGAGCTACTTTTTACTTTTACTTGAGTACATTTTTATAAGGGTAACTTTACTTGTACTTCAGTAAAAGTTCACTAAAGTAACAGTACTTTTACTTGAGTACAACATTTTATTACTCTTTCCACCTCTGAAAATAAGTCATTTCGTTGATGTCAAGATCTAAGGTGGTCTGTCTGTTATTTTTCAGGCTTTTTTCCAGAGTTATGAACACTGGCTCACAATTTGTCATGGAAGGTGTGAAAAATCTGGTCTTGAAACAACATGTGAGTATAAGCCGACTGTTATGACTGGAGATTGTCAAATTTGCATTTTCTCAACTAGCTAGTCCTATACATGGATGTGGCATATGTACAGTATGTGTACCGGAGTTGAGTAGCTTTGTTTATACAAACTTTACAATGTCCCCATCTTCTTCTCCATCATGTCACAGAGCAAAATTTATCTCTTTCAGTGGCCTTTCCTGTCGCTTATTTTTTGCGTAAAATTTGCGTTTGTTTCAGTTTGACACCCAGCATGAAAACCTTTAAGTTATTTCTGCAGGCTTGTTTTTCCAGTTCTCAGCTATCAGAATAAGTGATAGCCCCATGTCTCTCACCTTGGCCAAAGTAGCATTAGGGCCTGCAGTAGGAGCACATAAAGGTGAACTTTCAGCAAATGGCTGGTGCATTCACTCATGTTGGTGTGTCCTGACTGATCAAGGAATAAATCCGAGAACACATCAGAGAGAATTCTTCTTTACGTCGCCGTCATAAGTCGCCGTCACCCTTGGCTTGCTCATCAGAGACATTTCATTCATTCATCTCATTATTACCTATACACATTTTTTTTCACACATGCACACTTTCAAATATTTTCTTTTCTAAACAAATTCTTTTTCATTTTTGTGAAGCTGCTTTGAGACAATGACGATTGTTAAAAGCGCTATATAAATAAAATTGAATTGAAAAATTGAATTGAATTTACGGCCAATAGATCTATGATGACTCTGCTAAGGCAGTCAGTATAGGCCATCTTTGTTGCTTTTCTCCAACGAACATAATATGATTGCTGAACTCTCTGGCATTAGAAATTATTTATAGGATATGAAAAAGTGAGACTTGTAGATTGACTAATGTGAACTAGTCACCTTTTCAGCACTCAGGACACTTGATTTCAGAAAGCTGAAGATTCATTTGCCTAGGTCTCAGGCTTTAAACTCATCTAGAGAGCCCTGTGGTGTTGAACGCTGACCTTTAATCTGCAGCACTCTTAACATGGATGTCTTTTCAAGCATTGCTGATGATGGAAGTGGTATTGGTCACTTCGTACATTTACAAAACAGGCATACTGGCGGACTTTATTGAAGCGCTCAGGAAGAGACAGATTGAAGATATCTGTAACTATCCATGGTTAACTGATCAACACGTGCTCGAAGGATGCAGTCAGTAATGCCGTCTCGCTTGGTATCTTTGTGAGTGTCAACCTTAAAAGATTGAGTACATCATGCACAGGAACTAATAAACTGTGACATCGGCGGCATTGATTTTGAAACAACTGATACATTTTCAGCTTTTTGGTGAGAAAGGTGGTGGAGTTTATGCTGTTAAAAATGTATCTCGTTTTGTTTTGAAGGCTGTTATGGTCTGCAGTCCTGTTAAATATTCTTTGAATCTTTATTCTGTTTCTATACAGTACTCAGGTTTGCCTGTTTTTATTGCTCTACTAACACTGTAACTGTTTGTATTCTGTTGTGTCCCTGAAAGCAAAATCTGTAGACTGTAGGTTTATTGCTTTTCGAACTTTGCTCTTAATGCATTGTGTCTGCTGGGATATAACCAAACTATCTAAGTAGGAACAGCATCATCTGAACACTTCCTTATTAAACCTGAGACAGGGTTTATGTATTCATTGATGATGTCTGATCCAAACCTGAATTTTCCCACAGTGTCCTGACCTTAATCCTACTGAAAGTCTTTGTCTTATGATGGAGAAGACTTTACCAAGTGGCTTGACTCTCCCATCATCAAAGCCAAAGCATCTGGTCTTTTGTTGTGTGGTGTAAAATGTCCTGGTAGGATTTGGGGCCAAGTTTGCTTTGTAGAGAGACCTCAGTAGCTCTAATGGTAGCTTCTGGGTATGCAGGAGTTCATTGATCTCATTGTACAGTATTTTTATTTTCACTTTGGTGTCTGCTTGTGGTTAGGGTTGCTTAAGGATGATGTTTTCCAGATCAGGTGAATAAAAGGTCTTAAGTGTTAGTAAATTTTGAAGATTGCACCAAGCCTTGTTTATCTTAATACACACTCCCATATTTTACAGATTAACAGATTATTTTAAAGTGTGTATGGGATAACACTTTCAGGTTCAATGGCTCTGTCCGGTATGTCCTCTGTTAGCCAGGTTTCTGTTCGGCAGCATCTCGTTTCACTTTGGAAGAGATCCTGCTCTCTCAGCTCATTGTTGTTTGTTGTCTAGGGACTGGTTGTTATGCTAGGGAGTGGAGAGTGGCTAGATAATTTTCCTACCCTAACTGAAACACTTTCAGTGATCTCAATATGGGGATACCTCACACTTTTTTTCTCATTAAAATACAATACCATTATTAACAAAAGACTGCATGTTCAGTGCTATTTTAGAAACTAATCCTCCCAAGCTTGCCATGATTTATAGTGCCTGCAATCTCTGCACCCATCACCAAGTAACCTGCAACGCCATTAACAAAGCTGGCATAAGTGTGGTAGCTAATGCAGACTTTGCATATTGGAGCTCAATAAATGAAGCACACCTGGTAAGAGTGTTCCTGCCTGAGGTCTTGTTGCTGAATGGCCGCACGCAACGGGTAGGCATCACTGTCTCTTTGGTGTGGAATAGATCCATGGAAAAAAATATCCACAACAGATAGGGGAGAAATTTATAAGGTTATTGCTGGAGGGCCAGTTAGCTTGATCTGTGGACTATTTAGCCAAACAGAAAGGAAATTCATATCAAGGTAGTGTGTTCTGATTAAAGAAAGAACATTTGAATGTTGTGGCGATGGTGTGTCAACCCATAAGTACGGTTGAGGAGGGGCTCCTTCCCAATGTCCTGTCAGTCAGCCAACTAGAGCTTGACATATTGAAATAAGGGCTTGTGAGAACTATGCCAGAGGAGGCATGTGCCCATAGTAAGATACCACAGTGAATGCTTGAAAGAAAACGGTACTTTTTCCATCCATCATTTACCCAGTCCCCAGTCGTTTGGTTTCCTAAATGTCGACTGAGCTAAACTAAAGCCAACAGAACTTTTCTAGGGGATTCAGGAATTCTAGGTCATTTTCTTACTTTATCACTGATTATTTTTACAGTCATTAATGGATTTATGATTGTTGGGGTTAAAATGCATCCTGGCCTACTCCAGGATCACAGAGGATGAGACAAGAATATTGTGAGATAGGTCAGCTGCATCTAAGAGGCTGGAATCCATGGAGACACGGGGAACGTGCATAAAAACTATGTACAGTAACCTCAGGGTCAAACTGGGGGTAATAAATCTGTGAGGTTTTTATCTCCTACCTCCTGTGCAAGTGCTTAATTTTTGTTAATTTGAAAAACAAATGAAAAACAAACATGATTATAGTGAAGACATTAAAACAGAGGGTTGTTTAACAAGTTTAAATTAGTCTTTTCTTTATTTTCTAGTTAAACATTAATATTTCTCTTTATCTTTAAACTTTATATTTTTTATATAGAATCTGCCAGTTACTCGAATCTTGGACAACCTGATGGATATGAAGTCAAATCCGGTGAGTTATTTCTCCGCATATTAGATATTGCTTGTAATGTGGTGCAACTTATAACCCCTTTGTCAATGCTAATAAATTTTAATAAACTGCCTCAATGACTGTACATAAAACTGCAGTATCTTGCATAGGTATTTTCCCCCCGTTAACCGTTACCAGATCTTTTGGCATAACTCCTGTAGATCTGATAAAATGGAGCTAAAATGAATTTCATTGAGATTTCTGCCATTTAGTTTATATAAAGTCTAACATTTAAAGTTCCAAAACAATTATATCCTAAAGATTTGATAAACAGAAAAAGGAAGGAACCCTGTTTGTTGTTGCATAAGTCTTAACCGCCCAGCAATTACAGCAAGGTTGTGTCTCTTTTAGCTTTGCACCCCAGATCCTGATATTTTTGCCAGTTTGTCTTGGCAGACATTGCTTAAACTTTGTCAGATTGGAAGGAGACTGTTGTTGAATAGAGACACTTCTGAGAACCTTTTTCCACATCTTAGGATTTTCTGTGTTATTTTTTCCTCAGTGAGTTCTTTCTTCTTGCAACTCAAAGCGTAGGTTTGTGGAGTATCCATATGTAGAACTCACTTATCTTTATGTTGTTCTTGTTTAGGTATGTTCTCATATTTCAAGGACTTCTAGGAACTAGTTGCACAAAAATACTTTTGTAATCACATACAGTACTTTATATTAAAATATACATTTTCAACCATCAGTCTTTGTAATCAGAAACATTATCCATTGAAAGTTACCCAGATATTTGAGATATTTGAAAAATTACAGAAACATTTCAGGATTACTGAAGCAGATTGCCTATTTTGCATTAGAGTGTATCCTTTGAGATATTAAATGTGCCTGACAAACAGCTATGTTGAGGCACAAAGACTCCAAGCAATCTGATCTGTTCTATTAATGCACTGTGTCATCCAGAGATCACCTGCAGATAGAAAAAAAAAGGGGGATAGTTGAGGGAGGGTTTACAGTGAAAGGACAATATTTATTAAGATTTGTAGCGCTCAAGTTACCATTAGCAATCTAAAAAACACATGCAACCAGTGACAACAAGTTCTGTTTCTTCCACACTGGTTAACCGCTGTGGATTCTTAGCAGCTGAAGATGTTGACACGACGTTCAACCTAAGTTTCATATTATGATTTTGTGTAAATACAACTCTAACAAGATGAATCAAATCAGATAACCTTTTTGGGATACATTTTAGCATAACAGAAGCAAACAATTATACGTTCTGTTGCCAGCACACTTGCATGCCTTCAACCTGTAAAAACAGATATATCTAAACCAATATATCAGTGTGGCTTATTGAAGAAAATGTTAAACTTAGCAAATAATGCAAATTGCACCGTTCATTTATAATACTATTCCGTATGTCATCGAAAAATAAATCAATTCAGAAAGTGAAACTCATATATTCATTACACACAGACTGATATATTTCAGGTGTTTATTTCTTTTAATTTTGATGATTATGGCTCACCCCTAATGAAAACCCAAAATTGAGTATGTCAGAAAATTTTTATATTGTGAAGAGTTTAATATTGGATACTCATGGTGTCACTCTAATCAGCGAATTAACTCAAAACCCCTGCAAAGGTTTCCCGAGCCTTTAAATGGTCTCTCAGTTCTTCAATGTCCAGGAAATTCAATTCAATTCAATTTTATTTGTATAGCGCTTTTAACAGTTTTCATTGTCGCAAAGCAGCTTTACACAATCAAAATTATGGAAGTTTGTATGGAATGTGAATGTGTAAGAATCAAAATGATCAGATTGTCCCTGATGAGCATGCCGAGGGTGACGATGGCAAGGAAAAAAAAGCTTGAGATGGCAGTAGGAAGAAACCTTGAGAGGAACCAGACTCAACAGGGAACCCATCTTCATTTGGGTGAAACGGATAGCAGGGATTGATCTGCAGTCATACTGTGTGTTAGGAGGCTGGAGGTTCAGCTATAACAGTTGATGTTGATCGATGTTAATATGGAGTCCAGGTAGTTATTGGAGACTCAGGTACACTTGTA
>JAQQZT010000005.1:22949386-22960641 GCA_030068275.1 Clarias platycephalus
CAGGTGTGATAAACCACAGTTAAGTTATTTTTTAACAATGGGGGCAATTACTTTTTCACACAGGGCCATGTAGGTTTGGATTTTTTTTCTCCCTAAATAATAAAACCCCTTATTTAAAAACTGCATTTTGTGTTTACTTGTGTTATCTTTGACAAATAGTTATATGTGTTTGATGATCAGAATCATTTTGTTTGACAAACATGCAAAAGAATAAGAAATCAGGAGGGGGGCAAATTGTTTTTCACACCACTGTGTATAGGCTCAAAACAACAGGAGTCATACAGACCTGTTAATTGTTTAGTCAATCTAACATCTGGGCAACAAGAAACACATACAGTATCAGCCACATGGGAGTCCTAGAGCCTATCCCAGGAGACCTTGGGGCGCACCCTAGACAGGGTACACCAATTAGCCTAATCTGCATGACCTTGGGCTGAGGGAAGAAACTGAATATTCACATTTTATACAAAATTATATTAATTCAAATATAAAATGTTTTGTTACATTGGATAAACCTAGAGATTGGACAAAGACTAGAGAGCTGTCTACGTCACAGGAGTCAAAGAATAGTGAAAGCTTTAAAGAAACCCCTCAAAACATCACCAACAACCATCACAAGGTAGAGGTGAAGTTGACTGTTTGAAGAAGACTTTGAGACCTGAGGCCACGCCACAAGATGCGCTCATCAACGGTAAGAATCAGGAGGCCAAATTGGAATTTGTGTAGAATAAAAGTACAGCGATGACCAGCAATGATTTCGAAGCCAAATGTTAGAAGGGCCAAAGTGTTGACAAAAGGATCTATTCTTTATTCAACGTGAGTTCATTGGCTCATTGGTCAAGCTTGGGGGGGGTGGGGGGGCGGGGGGTAATGACTTGGGTTTGCACAGCAGCATCTGGCTATTAATCATTATTGATGTATTATTATTGAAGTCATGATGGTAACAGCAGAATGAATTCAGAATTCTACAGACACGGTGTCTACCTCTTTTCAGAGAAATGCCTTCAGTGTAATTTACAGGAATTTCCTCATGCACTAAGACTCAGTGACAACGCAGCAAATGACTTAATCACAGAGAAAAAGTGGAAGGTTTTAGACTGAGGAAGACAAATTCTAATGTTAACCAAACTGAGTATGCAGTTTCACCTCCTGAAGATGAGACTGGAAGATGCAGTGTATTGCATGTGGTATTTACTTTATATACTTTAGGACTATCTGTTTCAATACTTGCTGACCTAAAATAGTTTGTCTACCACAAAATGTGCCCAATGATTTATTATAAAGTGTGTACAGTGAGTAAGGTTTCACTACTATTAGATTTTTTTTTTTTTGCATGCATGCATTTTTTCATAGAATTATGGGTGTCTACTGACTCTTGCACATCTGTATACTGTACATGTAGCTAAAATTCATAATATATGAAAATTTTATATATTTAAAAAGAAACACATTGGCCTGGTCGCTATAGTCCTTTGTGAGACTTTGATAGATTGATGCATAAATGGATTTATGTTTTTTTCTCATAAGTTTATATACTACTAATATACTATAAGATGCATTTTTAGAAAATGTTGAAAAAGAAAAGTTGCATGTTCTGATACTTTGTTCAATACCTTTAGTGGCTAGTTCATGTATGAAAATGATTCCTCATGCTCCCAGAACAACTCTTTTACAGCTTAAAATATACCCTGTGCCATCAGGGAGGAGATATATACATTGACTATAGTGCCTTCCTGATGGTCAGGGCTCCTTTAACATTTACTGGGAAAGTGTATGAACACCTTGCTCATTCAGTACATACAGGTATCAGCTGACATAATTTTATTGTCACATTTTTGAGACCTGACCAACTAAAGCAACTCCAGATTGCCTCCAGTGGCTTGTACAGTGGCCACTATGCACTTTCCTTCTCTTCTAACCCTTATGCACCCTCTGCTCTGGAATATTTCTGCTCTGGACTCATCAAACATGTCCTTTTTTTTATTACTCCCAAGTCCAATATTTATGCTAACAAACTGAAGCCTTTTCCCCCTGATTAACCTCCTAACAAGCTGTGTCTTCTTACAGTTGTGTAGACCTAATCATGTAAGTTTTCATTACATTGTGTGTGTGCCAATGCTCCTATTGAACACAGCTCTACTCTGATTTTTACTGCCATTATTTTATGATACAAATTCAACGTCTGTTCTGTTCTGTTCACAGTCATTCATGATTTTGTTTCTGACAACATTTCTGTCACAGTTGACAGTTTAGCACTATCCTTCCTGCTTTTAATAATGTGTTGCCAATTCTTAAGCCAATTAAATTTATTTAATCAGTCTTGGTTGTTTTCTTAGGCAGAAATGGCAACCTTTTTTTGGCAGTGTAATAAAATAATAACAAAAACTTAAATTTTGCAAATAACCGTCGTCAAACCCCTTGACCTCTTGAGCATCAATGACAGCTTGATCCCTCTTGTCATAGCATGAGCACTTTTATTTTCTCAGGTAGTGAAGTTGGCCACTCTTCTTGGCAAAAAGTCTCCAGGTCCTGTAAATTCTTTGGCCTCCTTGCATGCACTGCTCATCCGAGTGCTCTCCAAAGTGTCTCAATCAGGTTTAATGTCTTGGTGATGTTGAGGATTACAAGTGTCACTCCAAAAGCCTCCAAAATGTTCTTACTCTTCATTGACTGAATTGTAATCTTGGTCCTGTGCTTTGGATATGGATTATTGTCTAGGAAAGTCTGTGTGTACTCCAAATGCAGCTCCCCCATTTTTTTAATTATGTGATGACTTGATTTTGCCGTCACTTTGGACAAAAAGTTCACGGGCTGCTCTAGCTTTAGCACACCAAAAGGACAAGAAATCCACCTTCACAAGTTATGGTAGAGATGGTGTATTTCTCTTCATAGGCCTTTTGACTTTAAGCATAATATTTATGGCTGTGACCATAAAGCTCAATTTTTAGCGCATCATTCCAAATTACTTTATTCCAGAATTCTGAGGTCTGAGGTTTCTCTAGATGCTGTTTGGCATATTGCAAGCAAGCTATGGTGGCGGCATGAAAATGGCTTTTTTTTTTGGCAACCGTACCATGCAGCCCATTTTAATTCAAGCATCATCTATTATAGAGTCATAAACAGTGCTCTAATGAGCCAGTACCCAAAAATGGCTTTTAGACTAATGGTATAGTCACATGACTAAGAAATGCCACTTTTTAAGTCACTCTGGATAAGGACTGAATTGGCCAAGTCTTGGCTCAACATCATTATAGGGCAACTAGAAAATTTGTGAAGTAGGGGTGCAAAAATGCATCATTTTTTCTGAGCAAAACTTAAAAAAATATTCCAGATTCCTGAAATTTGGCTGTTCGCTTCTCCTGGGTTTGTGATTGTGTTTGTGAGTGTGAGTGTGTGTGTGTGTGTGTGAGGGGTGTAGTTTTCCCCGGTTGTCTGAGTCGTGTCTATGGCTGCATGTCTGTCTCAGATGCTGAGAATTTAATCTGACACTCAAGTGCTAAATGAATATTAAAATCCGTTTTTTGTCAGGTCCCAAATAATATTTCATAGCACCTAAACAGTTTGATCAATCTTCTCCATTAATAATTTAAACAAAACTCCCACAAAACTTAAATCAGAACGGACAGCCGGGTGGCTGTCCGTTTTGATTTAAGTTTTGTGGGAGTTTTGCGCATACAGTAGGGATAAAGAGACAGAGGTTTTTTGTTTTTGTTGTTTGTTTGTTTGTTTGTTTGATTTTAATTGAATTAATGTTTGTCCACTGTAGAAACCCCATTATAGCTTATGTAGTTTTAGTTGCATTGATTTCACTGCCATTTATGAAGGTGTTAATTATTTTTGATCAAAAGGATTTTTAAGTTTTTTTTTTTTACTCTTTTTTAACTCAGTAGCAAAAATGAGGGAGACCCAGCTTAATGTTTTGATATAAGTAAACACCGTGGGGGTGTGTGACACTTGGAGGGCCCAAATTGGAAAATTGGGTATTTAGGGAAAATCATTGGTCAGGTACCTTCATCATGTGTGTTGAGGAGGGATTGTGCTGCTTTGCTGTGTGTAAACACGTCAAGTCATTTGCACGTGATGAATTGTCCACCACGCAGTCATGACCTTAAGCCAGTAAAGTTTTGGGGATATTCTGGAGAAGAATTCATGGAGTGGTTCATCTCTTCCATTATAAATTACAGGTCTTGTCGAAACATTAATGAAACTCTTGACAGAAATAAATGTTATTTTGCAAAAGGTTGTTTAAACAATATGTCAAATTTGTGATGTAATGAAAGCACAAATAACAATCCAACAAAATATTAGCGTGTGTGGCTTTCTTCTCTCTCTCTCTCTCTCTCTTTTTTTTTGACCAGGCAGTGTAAATTTTACAACATTATACTATAGTAATGATGTGCAACTGTATCTAACGAATGTGTTCCAGCAGATAGGCATGTAAACATTAATCCTTTTTTTTTTTTGTATAATATTGTTGGCTTGCTCCTCAGGAGACTTGCGATTACACATGTTAGAGCAATTACTGCCTATCTATACTTTTTTGCTGTATAAGATATTGTGCGAGATGACCAGAGGGATGGATTCTCATCAGTACCATCAAATTACACCAAACTCAGCATAGTATCCCGCAGCCCAGAGTTCCATCATTTAGAGCACCCGCTCGGGGCACTAAAGCTCTAGCCCAGCAGTTTTAGTTTGCCTCACCCTTTACATGGGTCCACCACATTTGTCTGCCGTCTTTTCCATCACTACTTGCCCTGCAGCACTAGCAGTTATCCGTTCCTGCCTGATCTTCCTAGTCAAACCTATTTTTTTTAGATCGTATACATGACAAATTTTCCTTTTTTCGTTTATTATTAACGATTTGGCATTAATTAATCTCAACTTGAAAATCTTTGCATGTGCTAAGTCTATGATAAATTGGTGAATGTATTTTTGAATCTTATGTTAGAAGATAAGATCTTATTTGGCTGTACAAATGTCAGATAAATCAGCATGTGCTACAAAGAAAAATGCTGACACAAGGATATGATTTTTCAGCTCATCGCATCAGAAAGCATTAGCAGAAAGCAACTTGGCTTTACCATAGTCATTGTCTCCTTGTTCTAGACAGGAGCACCTCTCTTGTTCTGGGCCAGTTACCTGGTATGGACTATTCTTAAACGTCCAGCAACGTTTTGCTTGTTCTAGCACAATAAAAAATAAATGCTGATTTATAATATGCCTGTAGATATACAGTATATAGATATAAGTTACAGTCAGACACATGTAGTCCTACAGACAGGATAACGTTTCCATATGCACTGCACCGATATGGTCATGTGAAACTTATCAAAACCAGGTGTTTTCTTCTTTGTGCCAATAAAGTTCACAGCGATCATGCATGTGTCCCACCAACACACATTCAGTTATGGTCACAAGAAGCGCAGATGGATGCTGCTAACACAGGTAAGATTATCAAGTTGATCTGGATTCTGAAATAAGTGCATTTTCTCATGGACACACGCATTTTCCCTCACCACATTCATGGTAGCCGTCCTCTTGGGCGAGTCCCCATGCAGTCCTCTTCTTGTGGTCTGCCTGGGGCTACCAAGTACAGTACATCCACTCAATGATATCTTGGCTAGCCTCTTTGCTAAGTCAGCACGTTTCCACAATCCTTTCATTTATATTGGCATGTGCTCCAAGTTCCGGAAGGATCTCTAGGCTCTGTTTTTGTTGCCTGAGGCCCAGTGCAGCTTAAAGCAATTCCCCACAAATGCCGCTGGTAGCGTAACCTGGAGATGTGCAGCTTCATCTTTACTACTGTATGGAGTTAGTACTGGAAATGGAGGCAAGCATGAGGGCAAGTGACTAAACGCATGATGTGAATAATGAGAAGAAATCTTCACAGTCATTTCTAAAACTCAAAAAAGTGGAATACTATGTTCTTCTTTTCCAACAGTCCACACAACTGCAAACACATCGACTCAAAAGATTTGACAACAAAACAAAAGAGTGTTGTTGACCAGATGATATTCACATATCATATTGTTCATATTTTCAGTGGTCAAGGAAACAGAATTTTACAAGGTTTTCACAGACATGGTGCAGGTTTTATAATCTGAAAAAGAGCCGCTGGTTAAATAGTCTGCACTAGTCTAACTATTAGTTAGCATTAAAATTCCTGGAACTAAGGACCCTAAATGCAATATGTTCCAGAATGATAATGCCTTAGTGAGGTCTAAGGACACATGAGTTGCCCAGGTTGGGATTTTGGTAAGTTCTTTTTTTTTATTTTTTTTTTATCTGAGGTCATCAGCAGTCGTATAAGCATTTCATTTCATATCATACTGTGTATGACTGTGTACTGTATGTGGCGAATAACATTTGTAAAAAATTATGGACTACACAGAGCCCTGACCCCAACCCCAGACATTTGAGATAAACTGGAACATGGATCCCAGGCCTCTTTATCCCCAACATCAGTATCCAATTCCACTAATACTCTTAAGCATTAACAAGCACAAATCTCAACAGTCCAAAACCCAGTGGAGTCTTCCCACAGGAGTGGACCCTGATATAGCATTAAGAGGAGGAGATACAATGTCCAAGATGCACTTTTTTGGATGTGATGGTTAGAGGTCCACATACTTTTGGCCATATAGTATATGAATCAGTATCTGTGTATTTCTAATTGTGGTACTTTTAGTACTTCTTTGCTAAAGAAGCATTGAGAACCACAAAAAGTTACTAAGTAACTAAGCTAAAAGTTAAAAGTAACTAATTTAAAAGAAGAAACTTATACGTTTTACAAACTTAGCTTCATCCTTTTTTCAGGCACAATATGTTAATTCAAGATAAAGACCGAAACAGCTTTGGCCATAAATCATGTGAACCCGGAACCTGGAGGTGCAAGGTGACAGTGCTAACCAAACCTGCCGCCAATATAGATTTTTAAAAATCTGTTTATCTGCATCTAGCACACAACTCTATGTTACCATAGAAACAGTAACTTTTAACCACAAGTGCGTTAATATAAACCTGTGATTTGCTTTGCAGCTGGATCTGTTTAAACCATGCTGATAGAAATTTGCTGATTGAGATTTTGCAAAGCCTTCTGACCAAACAGATTTGAGAATTTATTAGCACTATAATTATTTTATATTATTATTATTATTATTATTTTGAGAAAATTCTTGCAGACAAACCTGGGCTCCAGTGTATATTATATTATCCAGAGCTAATATTTGCTTGGGTGAAAATGGTTGCCTAAATGAGACATCCTTCAAGGTATTGGACAGCTAATACCATTTATATGAAATAAATTGGTACTTCATGAATTCCTTTGTAGAAAGCAGTGGCTCTCCCACAAAGCCTCACATTGTGTAGCATGTGACAGTGTAGCTTTTGCTTATGCAGAAACTGATGTGTATCACCTTAAACCCACACACTCATCTGATCATAGGCTTTGTCTTCAAAAGCATTTCTTCAAATCTTCATTTGCTTCACTGAGCAGTAAAAAACTTAACTGGAATTACCTACTGCATGCAATTTATTCACAGATTTCACTATTTTATAGACTTTCGCTGTTACTTTAACTTTTGGATGATTATTGCATGTAAACGAATTAAATTTGATTTAAATAAATGTTTACACAAATTATTATTTTCAATGAATTTCAGTGACTTTTACTGATGATTTAAACTGTTAAAAAGTCTTTTAAAGTATAAATATTTCCTTAATATGCCCGTTTCAGTAATTACAGAAATTTGTAACAAATTATGGAGTTTTAATGTAATCACTCTCTACCACATATTGTGAAGGACTGAGCAAACTGCAAACCAGTCTTCACATTAATGTTGTTGTTAAGGTCAATTTTAATTTCAGACTGTTTGTGCCATGAAATATTCATTAATTTTAAAACTGGGAGAGTTCCCAGTCATTACATTAAGCAGTTGTTCTATTCAGGCCATGAAAAATGGATAGAGTATCGTCCTTTGAGAGGTCTTCATCTATCACCGTGAATAATCACGTTGTCACACAACCATATTCCCATGCACACTTTCACTATACTTAATCCGTACATGCCAGTAAGTTCGGAGATGCCATGGTAAACAGCAGACCATCATTTCTCCAGACTGTGTAGATCATTTAATGACATCGCCTGGACTACTCTTTAGTTACATATGGCCACTTAATAAGAGGTTAAATATATAAAACCAAAATGATTGCTTTTAATCTTAACCTAAAATTCTTACCAAACTGTCTTCTCTGTTGATATAAAATCTGTAGATGAAAAAGATGAAATTGTTGACTAGGTTTTTTAGTCTGAAAGCAAACACTATTCCAGTTTTACTTTACTCTGGTTTATTTTTTTTAAGGGAAATTAACCCTTTATTGTGTAAAAATGATTATCATAGGAACCTCCTTATGAAAGGAAAACGTGGTTGCAAGTTTTAAAATTCAAACTTTCAGCTTTTCCCCAGAGACAGAAAAGTATATATGATTCTAGATTTGATCTTTATAGAGAGGTTTCAAATATATATGGGGGATTCAAAAGATTCATACAGTACATCCTTCTCATATGAAACAAAAGAGAAAAAAGTAACTTTTTCTTATAATAAAAGGGTTAGAAAATGAATTTTAAACCCTATTTGTTCATGTATCTACGAGAGAGACAGAGAGGGGGAGAAAGAGAGTGAGAGACGTTACAGCATTATTTTGTTTTAAGGATCAATCCATTTAGTTTTTTGTCTGTCAGCAAGGTTTTTTTATTTTCTCTGCAAGGACAACAGCAAGAATAAGCTTTGATCCATCAGCATTGAGGGCTGGTCTGGCTGCCTTCCATGTTCCCTGTTTAAAATCTCCTCCATGGTTCTTAATTTAAAGGAACATCATTACACGCTGACACTTGGTAAAAGACTGCCTGCTGACTTGGGTATCATTATATAACATGTTTGTGAACTGTAGCATTCTTTTTAGGCTGTATTAGAATGGTTAAAACAGATAGACATCCAGGTCCTTTCCAGACATTACATAAACCCTGGAGAGCCTAAGAGACCTTTTTTCCAAAGGTAATATTAATTAAGTGTAATAAAACAATTGTTGAAATACAAATATTGACAGAATTCAATATTTTTAAGGTAACTATGAGAACCTTTTTGTTACAAACTTAGTTCAAAAGAAGTTTGCACTCATTATATGATCTTAACTCTCATCTCTCAACTGTGTGAAATTCCAAAAGTTAAAAAGGCCAAGCATACTCTATATTGTTGAACTTTACACTGGAGCTGGATGGTCCGCCTCTTGTGACATCACTATGAAATCACTAAGGCTTTCAGAGACATTATTTAAGGGACTTAAGGGACCCTGAAATTTCAGACAGTGCAGGAATATCATCTACAGAGGATTTATTTTTTTTCCATACTAAAGTTTCTGAGACTGGAAGCCCAAAGAAACACCTTCCCATATACTACCTGTGAGCTGACTTTAGTTTCAACTTAAGGTTTGTCTATTTCATCTATTTTAACATTAAATATTTGTACATTACTGTATGTGCTCATTTCTTTTCTTCTGTGGGATTAGGTGAAGCATGCACTTCTAAACAAGCCAGTAGTTATGGATGTGTCTGGGAATTAAGCTTTTCCTGTAACATCTAATCCTAGTGTCAGTTCAAATGCTACAGCCTAGTTATAAATTGCAGTTGTGAAAAATTTATTTAAGACTTTCCACATGTAAGTCTACAAGTAATAACAGTGTTGTTAAATTAATTTGATCTGACTGACTGCAATACAATATAAAGGGCTTCTTTTTTCTTATAGCAGTCTGAATGACAAATGTCTTCTTGTGTCTTTGCAGATGTCTTCAGTAACTATGTCAGTTCGGTTTGCATTGCTTTATGTTCTAGGTAAGCTAGGTATTAATTATAATTATGTTTATAAATATGATTTGTATGACTTTATTAAACGAATTTCAAGAATCTAACTTAGTTTAGCTATTTCCTGCATGCAGATATTGCATTGTTTGTATGCATGCATGCATTATTATTTATTTATTATTATTATTATTATTATTTTTTTTTTTTTTTTTTTTTAATCCCTATTTATTTATTTGTCTTTACTTTTTTTTTTTGACGCAGGCTTTCTGTGTTTGACGCCCAACAGCTTTGGAGCTAATTTAGGTGGTTGGTTTTACTACTCCTTCTATATCCATGTGCATATGCTTTTCATTTTTAGTTTGAAATTAATAATATACATAATAATAATTGGGCTAATAGAACGATGTGATTTAAATATTACACATATTAGTTTTTTTTTTTTTTAATTTATTGTGCAGTCACTTTGATTTTAATGTAAACTATATATTTTCTTCCATTTCCCCCAGTTGCAGTGCCCATAGGATGCAGCACGCGCGCGGCGGACTTGTCGGACAGCCCGGACTCGCGCGCGCTGCTGCTGTGTCCCGCTAACTGCACGCAGTGGAAGCCCTCAGTGTACGGCTCCGGGATCTACGCCTCCATCTCCAGCGTCTGCGGCGCCGCGCTGCACAGGTACTCACAAGTGCAATGAATAAACATAACACAAATCCTGCAAAATGTCTTCTTCTTATTATTATTATTACTATATATGAATAGTCTTATTATTCTTATGTGACCGAGCATTCGTGCCGGGTTCCCCTAAACAATCAGTAATATAAAAACAATAAAAACGAGAGCATACGAAATCCTTTTTAACTGTTTATTCTCAACCATACACCCAAAACTGAACTCAAACACTCGCGACACTCCAGAGCAGGAAGTGCGCATGCCCCTTACCCTTCTACTGCAAGCCCCGAGGGGATAGATGCATCACACACACACACATGCACATCACGAGCGCCCGTGCATCTAACATTAGCACAATATAACAAAATTAAATTAGGTCTGTTACATAAGTCCCCACCCCCCTCACAAAATTTGGTTTGTGTACCCAAATACAGTCAGAACCAATAGCATCAAGATTCAAGATTCTTTATTTGTCACATGCATAGTTATACAGGTACAACACGCAGTGAAATGTATCCTGAACCGCTCCTGCTTCGTGCAAATAACAGAAGAAACAAAATAAATAATCTGTAATAAAGATAGGGAAAAAAGAAAAAAAAAATAGTACAAAATGTAAACAGAATAATAATAATAATAATAATAATAATAATAACAACAATAAACTCTGATTTGCAAGAGTGTATATGCAACAAGATAAAAATGTAGTGCAAGTAATGCTTATAGTCCAGAC
>JAQQZT010000005.1:22960741-22971037 GCA_030068275.1 Clarias platycephalus
GGAGGAAACGCGTGATAGTCTTCGGCCCTCCCGGCTGAGTGGTAGTAGTAGCCTTAATGTGGAGCCCCCTAGTGACGCGGAGGAATTAGACAGGACTAAATTAGGGAGAAAATCGGGGAAAAAGAATTGGACAGGACTAAATTTATAAAAATAAAAAAAAAGTGGACCAGAGTTTCTGTGTAAAATTTAGTGCCCGGTTGGCATATGACACTACATGTTCATGTCCATCTCTGTCCTGCGCGAGAACCGCACCAACAGCCAGGTGACAGGCGGGGTCAGATGACAACACATTTTTCAGGTGATGAAAGGATTGATCACATGTATCGTTCCATACGAAGGGCACATTTTTACCAACGAGTTGGTTCAGTGGCGCGGCAAGCTTTGAAAAGTCCTTGACAAAACGTTCATAATAAGAACACAGTCCCACAAAGGCTCTCACCTCAGAAGGAGAACGAGGAAAAGGCCAGTTCAAAACTTTCTCAGTGTTCTTGGGGTCGTGCTGAAGAGCCTTACGAAAAACTACATGGCCCAGGAAAACTATATGATCTCAGGCAAAGTGGCACTTTCGTGGGTTCAGTTTCAAACCTGCAGACTGGATCCTCAAAAACACCTCTTTAAGGCTTGACATGTGTTCCTCATAAGTTTTATTGTAATTCAAAATATCATCGAGGTATACCATGCAGATGTGCCATGGGAGCCATCTGAGGACCAGCTCCATCAAACGTTGAAAAGTAGCCGGGGCATTGGAAAGGCATAGATCCATGCCATCGGCATAGATCTTCACTGATTTAGGCCCTGTCCCGGTGTAAAAGCCGTCTTTTCTCTATCTTCCTCTGCGACTTCCACCTGCCAGCACAGTCTGTGTGGTTTCTCTCAGCACATGAAAAACATGCTGCCATGACTCAGTTTCTAGCTGGAATATTACAGTGATGGTACCCAGTGTATCCAGCATTTGTCCATTCACAAATGTGCCGGGTTCGCATAAAGACTTATTACTTTGAAAACAATAAAAACGAGAGCATACGAAATTCTTTTTAACTGTTTATTCTCAACCATACACCCAAAACTGAACTCTAACACTCGCGACACTCCAGAGCAGGAAGTGCGCATGCCCCTTGCGCTTCTACTGCAAGCCACGAGGGGATAAATGCATCACACACACACATGCACATCAGGAGCGCCCGTGCATCTAACATAACAAAATCAAATTAGGTCTGTTACATTTATGTCTTAAATTTATTATTATTAATAAATTATTATTGTCAAATTTGGAATAGGCCAGTGTACCTCACGTCCACAACTCTACCTCTGATCTGATCAATACGAATCAATATGAAACTCCTGCACCTCAACAAATACAGACATTTGCATTTCTGAACATGTGCATTTACACATTCATGAGTTTTTGGATTCTCTGAGTTAAATGAAAATATAAAGCAACTCAAGTATCCAAAGTTCAAGTTTTCCAAGTTTTTTCCCACTTTATCCTGTAAATAGGTTTTTTGGGTGCCTGAGGACTGAGGGCACGAGACGGGGTACACGGGGCACGAGAATGGGCTGCCAATCCATCGCAGGGAACATACATGCATACACACGCACTCATTTACACACTACTAATGGGTACTCCAATTAGCCTAATCTGAATGTCTTTGGACTGAGGGAGAAAACCGGAGTACCCGGAGGAAACCCAGCAAAGCACAGGGTTTAACATGTAAATTCATGCACACAGACCCCAAGGCGAGACTCAAACCCAGACCCTGGAGGTGCAAGTGCTAACCACTAAACCAACTTGTCGCCCAGTTAACAGCTATAGTTGTTGTCATTTTTAAATACACTGTTCCTAACTACACCTTGAACGTTTCAGTGGGATCATAAGTATGTCCGGAGGAGCTGTGGAGATTCATAAAGTGGTGGGCAAGAGTAACTATCTCAGCTCTTTCGCACACGGCATCCAGACCCAGTCTCTGGCCAGCTGGAGTGCATCGTTCACTGTAGCCAGTAAGTTACTCCCTGTTGTTTGAATGCACCAGGTAGTACAGCTGCACCTTCATGCTTCAGTTATGTTTGTCATTCATATATTAAAAATTTTAATTAGAAGTTGAGTTCCATATTGAACCACAGTTTCCCCAGTCCTGGTCCGGTGATTTCATTGCTCCCAACGCAATTGATTTAACTCATCGGCTAATTTAAAGAGAGTTTGATAGAGCAGGGCAAAAATGTGCATGCTTCAGGATCAGTGTTTGAAACTTGTGCTCTGAGCAGAGAGCTTTAAAAAGAAATTAAATTAGATTCTTCATATGACAAAAGTCATTCTATTTATTGTACAGTACATTATCTTAAGAAAATGTTTAAAAGCATGAAGGAGACAACTTCAGATTATTGCATTGTCTGTATGTCACAGTTAAATAACTGGAAAATATCAGAAACTATTATTGCATTTTATATAATAAATATGCTTTTTTCCTTTTCTCTCAGGAGCCATCAGCTTCCCTATGGAAGTGTCCAGTCACACCGTCACTGCTGATATTCCAGCAGCTGGAACAGGTAGGTTTTCTAATTCGAAACTGCCATAAAAAGGTTATTTATATTCAATCAGTGTCCACTTTAAAAAAGCCACAGTTAGACATTTATCATTTGTCCTTTATGCATTTATCTAATCTGCTAATTATCAGGTAATGTTTAAACATGCAAAACATGCTTTTTTTTGGTACCGATGGGCTGGTTGGAATATTTTAGAATCACATGGAATTTTCACATGACAGTCCGTACTGTTAATGTGTACCAGTTAACATTAACATTAGTGTGTGTGTTATATGGAATAATACATGTGAGTTACTAAATCTATTCTTATTGTGCACACAATGTCTTTGTTTTTGCAGCAAAGAAACCTGTCAAGAAAACCCCAAAGAAACCTCCACCAACAGAAAACAGAGGTTCAACTGATGATCACTCGACAAAGATCAATTTCCAATTGTAAAGGGACAATTAGTCTTTTTTTTACAGACTGAATTGTCTTGAGGTAATGTTTGTCTTGTTTCAGATTGTCTCGTGGATATAGCTGTGATCCTGGACAGCAGCTATCATATAGGACATCGTCGCTTCAACCTACAGAAGAACTTTATTGGTAGACTAGCAGCAATGCTAAAGGTTGGGCCAGATGGACCACATGTGGGAGTGGTGCAAGCCGGGTGTGTATCAGGTCTTTCTGTTTCATTCAGAGTAAATATCATCCATGAGTTCCAAAAGAACCATTTGCAAAATGTTGACTTTTATGTTTTCAGTGAGACACCTCGGATTGAATTCTACCTGGGAAACTATAGCATGCCGAAGGATGTGATTTTTGCCCTCAAAGAGGTAGCTTTTAGTGGGGGCAACACCAATACAGGTGCAGTTTTTACACTAAACACGACATGATACATGATAGTCATGTGACCAACCATTTTGTCTGAACCATTTTGTCTTACTTGTGCACAGGCAAGGCCATACTCCATACTGTGCGAAACTTCTTTAACCCTGATTTTGGAGCACGGAGAGGTCATCCCCGGATCATTGTGGCGTTTGTTGATGGATGGCCCTCTGACACCCTGGAGGATGCAGCGGTAATGGCTAGAGAATCTGGAATGAACTTGTTTATAGTGAATGTGGCCAAACCTATCCCTGAGGAGATGGGATTGGTGAGGGATCAAGATTTCATGAAGAAGGTAGGTTTCTCAACGACAAATAATACAGATGAAATTATTTAAAATTTTTGAGAGCCTTTTTGAAAAAGAAAAAAAAAAGATGGTTAATAAACCTATGTCTTACAGGCAGGCTGCAAAGACAATGGTTTCTTCACAATGAACATACCGAGTTGGTTCAGCACAAGTAAGTTTGTGAAGCCTCTGGCTCAGAAGCTCTGCTCTGTCGACCAGCTGCTCTGCAGCAAGACATGCTATAACTCAGTCAATCTGGGCTTCCTGATTGATGGATCCAGCAGTGTGGGAGATGCAAACTTCAAACTAGTTCTAAGCCTCCTAAGCTCCATTGCTCGCAACTTTGACATTTCTGACATTGGCTCACGCATCGGAGCTGTGCAGTTTACATATGACCAGAAATTGGAGTTTGGTTTTAGTGATTATACCAAAAAGGATGATGCCTTGAGAGCCCTCCAGAACATCCAGTACCTGAGCGGCGGTACAGCCACTGGGGATGCCATCACTTTTTCTATGGAGAATCTCTTCCTGCCCCGTAGCATGGGAACGGGCAAGAACTTCCTCATCATTGTTACTGATGGCCAGTCCTATGATGATGTTAGGGGACCAGCCATAGCTGCTCAAAGGCAAGGTGAGTAATTAGTCCTGACATCAGGTTGCCTGAGCCTAAAGTAAGATTAGATCCATTACCATCTGAGATGAAGTTTTCCAGTACAAACATAATGACTACTAAAGGCAAATGATGTAGAATTATTTATCTAAACATTTTCCTGTTACAGGAATCACCGTGTTCACTGTGGGTGTAGCTTGGGCTCCAATGGAGGACCTGAGAGCCATGGCATCAGAGCCCAAAGACACACACACCTTCTTTACCCGCGAGTTCAGCGGCCTCGAGCAGTTTGAGCAGCCCATCGTACGGGCAATCTGCAGGGACTTCACAGAGTTCAATTAGACAGTTATGGATTTGGGTGGGTAGGAAATGTGTGTGTGGGGGGGGGCGGCTGGGCGGGGGACAATAAAGCAAAAGCTAGTTGAAACAAATCTTGTGGGTTAGCTTGTCTGGTCATTTGTTCATGTATTCGAATAAAACTAGTTGTATGTTTTTTTTTCCTAGGTATATTTTCTTGGTGTGAAGATCCCCTTTATTGTAGTGTTTGTCATCAGAAGAGTATGCATGGTTTTTGTTTTAGTAGTGTGATTGGACTGACTTATTCTGAATGTGTAACTCTATATTAAACTCATACTAACAATGGCAAGAGATGCTTCCTGGTATTATGGCATTGTAGAAAAAAGGGCAAAAAATTAAAAAAGATTGTTGTATCCCTCACTGGTGGCCCAAGAAAGCTTTAATGTCCAAGCTAATGACCAAATGACAAGGCTGCCCTCTTGTGCATGTCACTGGTACTACAGAAAACCTGAGAGAAATTCCACAGGTTGAAGACTAACCAAATCATAATATTGTCTGGGTTATATCACACCATGCACTTACACAAGCACTGTACTTCACATATCTTGTGACTTAGTTACATCTTCTCATAATATATTATGGTCACATTTTATATTCATATTCTCATGTGTTCACAAATGAGATTTGATTTGAATTATACATACTAACATTGATCACACACAATTACTCCTGTTTCCTAAATTATCCTTAATGCTCAGTTATGCTCTTACCATGTCTTTCTTATATACACATAAATATGCATGCTTAAGTGCCTTGCAAACTGAGAAGCAACAGCAGTGTGATTGTACATTTCTGTTTAATTTATTACTTTCTTCTCAATAAAAGACAAGGTATTTTTACATAATAGCTAATGGCTCATTTGTCTTGAAGTGTCATTTAAATCAATTTAAAGATCGATTTCTTCACAATACATGTGCTTAATAAGTATTCACTCTTTGGTTTTAACCTAAAACATTATAAAGAGAGACACTTAGTATTCTGCAGGTTTATAATCAATATAGAAAAGATGCATGATGGAACAGGTTCAATATACAAGTACACCATTTAATAGTTATTATAGACATTTTATATACATGACTTCAACAGGAGAATTTTGCTATGTGGTACAGTCCTTAAAATCTGCTAATTGATCATTTGTAAATCAAAAAAAAAAAAAAATCCCTTACAAAACTCATCAAACTGATCAGAATCTTTTTGGGAAGACTAGAAAAAATACTTTATTGTATTAATCATGCATTAGACAAACAAAGGTCTGTAGTTACACAATAAATTGTAGGTTTAAAAATAAAATGGCTTATAGGATAAATGGTAAGGACAGAATAACAACTCGGAAGTGTTTCACCCAACACCAGTTATCCAGATCCCTTAACTTATAAAAATGTAATAAAGATAAATTTTTATTTTTATCTTCAAGCCTAGGATGAAACCGTTTTAAAAAGAGCAAAAAATTTCTTTTTGGCTTGCTCTTCTATCTTTAAGAGCCAAATCTCCATTTTTATTTATTTTTTACAAAAGAGGCTAAGACTAACCCAAAACAGTGAAATAAATAAGTTCAGTTGTCTTACGTGTGATAAATAAACTCAGTTACATTAAGATGTACAAAACCATCACATAGTGATAGGATGCTGCTGTGTACGTGTAGATATCTAAAGAGGTCTGAGGAAGTGTGCTTCTACTGTTGTTCAATGCTGCAGTGAAATAAAGTTAATAACACTGGAAGGGCAAGATGTGTCAAAGCCTTCCAGTGATATAAGGAGGATTGAGATAGAGGACATTAATGGGAAAGCAATCCCATTTTTATCTTAAAAATGTTATCTGATACCAGAGTCTTCAATTATATAAAAAGGATTATAAAAACTATATTCTTTTTTTTTTTTTTACACAAAATTGTCAAAGCTAATGTAAAGGTGAAACGATTGAGTTGAATCATGATCTTCTTTCCTAATTCATATATAACGCTACATTAAGGGTAACCTCTACGCCTGATGCAGTATGAGGGATTAATTCCTCTGGCGCAGCATCTTTGCCCTCATCGTGGTCACCTTTTGATGAAAATTATACCAATCCATGGTCACTGAAACATACCTAAAATACAATGTCATGACCTCATTTTATACCCAATCAACAAAGACAAACACTGATGTAACTCCAGCTCTGACTTACAGTTAGGAAAAGTTAACCGTTTTTTGTTTTTTTTTCAACTTCTAGTTTCAAGGAAAGAAAACCAGTATTACTAAGCGGACACTTCTCCCAGACTTCACTAAACCAAAGTCCATTGTTCAGTCCTGGTATGTTCATGAAGCTACTATGAGAAGGCTAATTCATCATTTGCAGCTCTTGCTTCTCTTGTCACAAAGGCAGTGAAGCAATCAGATATTTCTGTCGTTGTCTGAGTGCGAGTGAGTTTCCTCTGAATTGGGATTTATACAAATACTTTGGCCAGGGCGTCTGCCCCAGCACTTCCTATGAACGCCTTAGAAGGGTGGAAGGCAACGTCATATATGGACTCATCCGACTTCTTCCGGTGAGAGGTGACTTCTTGTACACATGTTTTGCTTTCCAGGTTCCACAGCCGAATTGAACAGTCATGACCTGTGGAGGAGAATAAAGATGTCACTCTCCACATGGTCAAACATTTCAAAATGTCCTTCTTAACTGCAGAGGCAAATTGAAAAGTATCCTCTCCTCCTATCATCCAGGTCACAGAAAGCACTGCATCTAAAATGCCAATCCTATCAACCAGGGATGACTGACATCATAGCCTCATGAAGATTAAGCAATATTACCTTCAACCATTAGGCTAAGAAAGAGATGCTCAACTAAAATGTATAAAAGTCAGGTATAAAACTCCTTGATTACAAAAGAGCACATAAAATGAAAAACTGACAAATGTTTAAGAGAAGCCGTCTCTTTCTTAAGTAAGCCTTTAGCGCTGCAGCTAGTCTGATATGTAACTGATGAAAAAACATAAGATTGGACAAGTAAAAATGGAGGACTACTGCAAACGCTGGATTGTAGTTGGTGCTCTGGTACCACATTCACTAGTTGACCCCTGGATGGACCATAGACCAAAATATACAGTACTGAAACTCGCGCATCTCCAATGTGCATGTGCATTTAATGACGGGACAAAGCTGTGCAAACGCACGTGTTCCCAGTAGTGAAAAAGAGGTTCTGTCGTGAAGTTGCTGTTCGATATGTGTGTCCCGATGGAGGAAAATAATTCATAGTATTATTAGCAAATAATAATACATAATATTATATTCTAAAATATTAAAATTAATTTTATGTAATACATAAAATTTATATATTATATATTAAATGTATTAATAATAATACAGAATAATACATAACATAGTATTAATACAGAAGTAGTCGTGAACGGGAACAGAGCTAATATTGTGAGTTAGTTTCTTTGAGGAGAAATAAAGGTAATATGGTTCATCTTTTCATTTCAGTACTGTATATTTTGGCACATATTGCATTTGACACAATAAAATGCATAAAACTAAACACATAAAAGACCTCAGAAGGACTTACTTCCTGACATCAAGTAGATGCCATTAGGATCCACCGCCAGACTGGTGACAGCATCCAAGTGAGCCACCATTGCATGGATAACTTTACCTAAGGAGCAAAAGTCAGTCTAGTAATAAGTCTCAAATATAAATTTTTCTAATTATGAAAACACAAAATGTATATCTAAATTAATTAAATTCAATTCAAACACCAAGTACAGTTTACTTAGTGAAATGTTGAATGTTAAATGTATTTCATAAAAAGTAAACTTTTTATATATTTAATGAGAAAAGATGGGTGAGATACCAGCAGAACAGCAGATGACACTCCAAACACCTACCTGATTTATTGTCATAGAATTTGATGTGTTTGTCCTCATGAGCTGTGATCGTGACTGGCAGTGTGGGGTGACTCACAACTTTATTAATGTAGTTCCCAAAAGGCAGTGCTAAAGAACAATAAAACCAAACACATACTTTAGCTCCATTATTTTTGATTTGCTGATTAGATAAGTGCATGAATGTACAGGTGTTGATCATAAGTGAACGGTGTGTGTGTGCATGATCTGGATCTTTAAGCATTTTTTGCTTATATGTACTTTGATATTTTTTATTTTAGACACATGATGGCTAACACTGAGCTGTTCTTATTTATGCAAGGATTAAAAAAAAAATTTTTTACATACAGAAGCAGCTGATGAATTTTACTGCATTTGCTGGTTTGCTTATTGATTGAGACTTTTAGGCCACCGTGTGTGTACGCGCGTGTGCATGTGTATATACACACACACGTATAAAAAAAAGTTTGTTTTGAGATGGACTGAATGTTCTTACTGCTGTCCTTCTGTGCTGAGCACTCCATGACAGACTGTGACGTCTCCAAATCATAGAGGAGAACTTTCCCCGTGTTGTATGAAGCCACCATATATGCTGGATCACAGCCATTGAAATCCACAGAAGTGGGCATGCCGTGCTCTACGAGGAAAAAAAAGACACATCAAGACACCTCAACAAAGACCATCATAATCACAGATCTAGTTAGTTGTTTATTTGCCTGGAGGTTGCGTCATGTCAACTGGACTTTTATATGCAGAAACGTTTCACTACTCAAGTAGCTTATTATTTCTTCGGGCATTCTTCAAACATAAATATTAAGTGTGTAATATATCATCTTACTAATGAATAAGATGATCCAAGATGATAAAACATTGAACTATGAAAATAAACAACTAAATTCTCGACTCAAACTAATCTAGGAACTGTCCAAGGACGCGTTGGAGTCATTTGGAACATAAGTGAGTTAATGAAATTTCCACACACTTGCCGTACAATCCATTAACATATCTATGTGTAAGCTTTGAAAGTTTTAGGAGGAAAAAGATTCAAATACCAGTGAATTTATCAACACACAAACTGTAACGTTGTGATTTTCAGTAATCACTGTTAAATATACCATCTAGTATATTATCAAGCAACAGATGACACTATAGTGAAACATTCATATATTGTTTTGATTTAGGTCCTTGTGCCTCTAACTTTTAAACTTTGCGAACATCTAAACTTTCAAGTTTGTCTTTTCTACTATAAAGTTTCTCTCCATCCTCAATGTTTGTTACTGTGGAAAGATTTAAGCAGATATTTGTCCCTTGCTGTGAAAACTTGAGGTTCATCCTAATCTGCAGACTGCTGTAATAAATAGTTTATGAGAATAACATTTCTGTTATTTGTATTTAGCCAAACTCCTTAGTGTGCATTATGCAACACAAAATGACTCATCTCTTAGAAAGTCATGGAAACGTTTTTCAGTTGTGTATAAACGTGGGTAAAAATAGAGAAATACTCTGGGAACAAATAACCTATAAGGGAATAGCATGGATCTTCATCTTCTATACCGCTTTATCCTGTGTACAGGGCTGCCTGGGCCTGGAGCCTATGCCAGGAGACTTCAGGCCTGAGGTGGAGTTTCATAGTATGGGTAGTATTTTAATAAAATGAAAATTGACATCAGCACGACAACATCCATCCATCCATCCATCCATTTGCTTCCGCTTATCCGAGGTCGGGTCGCGGGGGCAGCAGCTTCAGCAGGGATGCCCAGACTTCCCTCTCCCTGGCCACT
>JAQQZT010000005.1:22986610-23009781 GCA_030068275.1 Clarias platycephalus
CGAACACATTTTTTATTGATATCGATCACGTGTCTATCGCGAAACATATCGTTATCGTTTTATCGCCCAGGCCTAATTAATATATATAAAGCTAGTCTCATTCATTCAATCAAAAGTTAGCATGTCTTCAAGTCATTGCAAAATTGGAGCTTACTGGATGAAGAAGCCTTCTGACAAGACAGGGTTAAATATATGAATGAATTACATTATAAGTGAAATTTGAATTTCCACCTCTGAAATTTATTCATTTGTAGTGCTAATTGCTCTGAATGAGAAAAATGACCTGGAGTTAAAAATTCCCAGCACTATGCTGTGATTTCTTGGAGGAAAAAAATAAGCTTCAATTACTTGGCACAACTGATCAATTGAAATCATTTAAAGCATAAAGCATATGCATGGTATGCATACACATTCTTTGCATATATTGATTAATGCAATGCTTGCTACTCCCTATTACTTCTTCAGCAGGCAGACAGCATTAATGACGTTGCGTCCAGTTCCGTGTTCAGTTATGATTGGCTTCATGTCTGATTCTATCCGTGCCCGAGTATGCTCGAGACCACGTTTGCCAGCGGATTCGGGGCAAACGTTTTGGTTCTCAATGATCAAAATGAACCAGACTTTGCGGTCAAGTGTTCTCTGAAACAAATCCCTGGACCATAACATGAAAACGCCAATAACCAGGATTTTGCAGCGACGTGGCCAAGGATCACAGTATTTTGCAGCGACATGGCATCCCATCTAGTTTGCACTTAGTGTGGCCATCAATAGTTCTCCAATGACACCAAACACACCTCTAGAGTAAGAGCCATTTGTCCAAGAAACAAATAAAATGATGGCTAGCCTGTACTAGCCTCCACAATCACCTGATCCAAATCCAGTTGAGATGTTTTGAGATGAGTTGGACCGGAGAGTCAAGGAAAAGCAGGAAACAAGTTCTCAACACCTCTGGGAAACCCCTCAAGAATGTTGGCGAACCATTCCAGGTGACTACTTCATGAGGCTCCAACTCTAAAATGTCTCAAAGGTTCTAGAATGTCAAATCAGACATGTCCTGCAAGTCATTGAGGAAGTCCAGACCCTCTAGTGACTTGTACATGCTAGCGCTACATAAAAGAGCTACGATCACCAGTAATTATTTGGGTACACCATCAGTGAAGACTGGTATATGCATTACTCTGCATTAACTGCTGAAAATGAAAGAAATATGTGTGCGTTACCATTTAATATAACAACATAGAGATTAATTAAAATAACTAATACACCGAGTATACACAGTCACAAACACCTCTTAAACAGCACTACACGTCTGCTCCGGTAACACTACAGCCTGTTACTGAAAGACAACTCAGATGAGGAATCATCAGGTGACCAGGTGCTGAAAAAAAAATAATACAAAGACCAACTCTTTCCGACACGAACGGCTCAAGCAATTAAAGTGACTGAGATATTGCAAAGCAAACAACGCTGTCAGTGTGTAACCTGATAAACACAGTGGTAGTACACACACCAGTGCTGTCTCAATACATACCGGACCGGACTTTTCAATATTTTTTTTGATAATTTTTCTGAGCCGAAAAAATAAAGACTTCTGTGGCTGAAAATAAATGGGTTCCAATGATGAGTGTGTTTTTGCAAACAATTAGTTTGTGATATTCAGCACGTTCTCCAGAAAATATTTTGATGAGACAGATTAGATACATCATGATCTAACACCCCGCTGTTTTTAATCACAGGCGAGTTTAGGAGTAAAGAGGTACATCAGAGTGCCGAGAGCCATATAGCGTCCGGTCATGTAGTACTGCATTTCTGAGAGATTAGATTCACTGGGCTTTTTACAGGAGATGACCAAATCTAAGTCTAGTCTGTGAATAAAACAAAAAAGGATGTCAGCCCTGTGTTTAAAGAGACAGACTTCTATTAGTCAGACCATATACACATATATGCTTACTTTGACTACTGAACATGTGTGATTTTAGCATTATTTTGTAAATGTTAAACGTGCGTATGCGTGCGAGAGAGAGGCAGTGATTTGGAGGAAAAAAATTTTATTGGTAACGTAATTATTGGAGTGACCCATATTGTAATGGCTTAAACGACTGGGTCAGAGCAACTCTGAAACTGCAGCTCTTGTGGGATGTTCCCAGTCTACAGTGATCAGGACCTACCAAAAGCAAACCAAGGAAGGAAAACTGGTAAACTGGTGACAGGACCATGGGCGGCCGAGGCTCACTGATGCACATGAGGAGTGAGGGCTGGCCTGTGTAGACCGGTCCAATAGAAGAGCTACTGTAGCTCAAATTGTTGGAATGTTAATGCTGATTCTGATAGAAAGGTGTCAGTACGCAAAGTGCATCACTGTTCTGGTGCTGAAAGCGGGACCTGCTCAATATTCGGCAGGTGGTCATAATACTCATTTCTTTAATATTAACAATATGTAATGCAATGTAAACTCTTATTTGTTAGAGTAAATGGGGACTGTGCTTTTTATGCCACAAAATCATATTGTAACTCAAAGTGGGGTATTTCTTTTATGAAACTGAGTTTGAAAAGTGTGAGGAGACAAGTATTAATTAGTTTGTCCCCGATGAGCAAACAGAAGGCGATGATGGCAAGGGAAAACTCCCTGAAACAGGAAGAAACCTGGAGAGAAACTAGACTCATCAGGGAACCCATCCTCATTTTAAATCAGAGTACCTTCTCCACCTATGGAGTAACCAACCCAAGGATTATTGTAAAGATATGATTTTCACACACACTGTTTTGCTGCACAACACAGAAGTTGGTTGATAAACACTGTGCTAAATAATATTGGACTACAACTATAACTACTTATATTGTACTAAACCTTGAACCTTGTGGATTGGGTTATCAAAGGACAACCAAATTTTAAGTTACTTGTGCTTCTACATCCAACGTTCTCAATTTAATTTCAACACAATAATGAGTTGTTTAATGTTTACAGCATCTAACAGGATCTAGCAAGGGACATCAACTGGCAGACTATAGTCCAGACTAGGACATGGTAAAAGATTTCAACAGTCTGAACAACTTAGTAAAGCATATATCAGCACTGATCAATTAAGTTAAGAATGAACATACAGAGGAACCTCAGCATACAAATGTAATTTGTTCTGGAGGTGAGGTCTTAAGGCAAAAGGTCATATTGCAATACAAATTTTCCCATTAGAAATAATTTAAATGCAGCTAATCTGTTCTGGCCATCCAAAATTATTACCAATATAAGAAAAATATGTGCAAAAAATCTGGTAGCTTTTGAACACAGGCTGAAGGCAACGTTGGTATCATTGGTTGACTTTCTTGAAAGAGACTGGGAACGTTTTTTCTTTCTTTTTATTTTATTTGTAAACACCATTTGCTTGGCTTTCCACTGATGCACACAGGTTTTGAACAGCTCCCAGACGTACGCTCAACTTCGCTTTGTTCAGCCGTATGACGAAAATGCTCCATATTCCCGATGAAAATTTCCACTGTAGTTTAAATTATAATTATTTTTTAACAACACTCAAACCAGAGTGGCTCCTGTAATTAAAATTTCACTGTCATCTTATCCAATCACATGCATTTATTTCAGCTGTTAAGATGAAGGTGAAACTTCGGATCAGAAACAACATACAAAAGGTCAAAAAGGAGAGCTCCCTTTAGGCTTTTCTGGCTTGATTTGAAAAAGCGACATAATGACACAAAATTTGAACTGTCAGAAGTATGCATTTATTCGATGCCAAATCTAAAACTGATGTGTGTGTGTGTGTATTATCTGAGTAGATGAGTGCATCGGAGGAAAATAAGAACCCTGGGCAATGACAAACTTTACTTACAGAAGAAAGCCTTGTTTATTGATATGGGAATATACAGATTCCTTGTGACGCATTTATGGATTTACAACATTCATTCATTCATTCACCTTAAATCTGGTTTAAAGCACGAATGTGTTTATACGTTGGGTGTAAAACTCTGTTTGCACCTGTGCTCTGTGCTACTCCAAAAAAAAATACTGTTATATTATATTGTACAGACCTGTGTGTGTGTGGATATGCACAACTACAAAGGACTAATTTAATACGACTTATAAAGAGGAAATTGAGCTGAAACAAGTGTTTTTAAGCCTCCTGGTCCAAACATGCTCCTTGGATTAGAAACATCTGAAACCTAAACATATAGCACTAACAGTCAGGGCACCAACATCTACACACATCCTCTGGCTCTAAACTCACTGCTTTCTCCTTAAACAAATTTAAACATAATAAAACTTCTCAATACACGTCTACTCACTACAAAATACATTTTAAGAGGTTATTGTGTCTTCACAAAGAGAGTAATTAGAGTTTTAAATAAACATTCTAGCCGACAAACTCAGGTTGTACTAGCCACAGCATTAAACTATGTGGAAGAGTTCATGCTGTTAGTGTTTATTTAATAAAACTATTCATATTGTCTGTCAAAATTAAGTGACAGTCCCGGCTGTGAAAATAAATACCCACGAATTTATAAATTTATATATTAAGAAAGAAAAAAACAGGCATAACAGAAACCTGTGCTAACATGCTAACTGAGTAACGACTCGCCGTCCCGACGCCATGTTTATCCAAAACAAAATGGCTGAACAGGAGATTAGTTGACAAAGTCAGCTGCTGCATTTATAGTAACTACAAGCTGCTTTTCAGGAGCGAAGGCGAGGTTATCATGTGATAAGTGGTGTAGGCTAAACAGCGAGACCTAAACTGCGGTTAAACACATACACACACGGGTAAGAAACAGAGTGCTTGTGTTGTTACTGAATTGGTGTGCTAAGCTAGGCCTTTCACTAGCTAGTTAGCTACTTCACATGCAAAAAGATGGTAACCGTTACCTTCGAGTACTGTATAGACCAGGTGAACGCTAACTGATCTAAACTCAGGTTTGTGATTAACCCGCCAGTGCTGGTGTGTCAGATGAATCCAGGGTTAGCATGTGTGCTAACTCGGTGCTGTTCCATACCTGTAGTTCGGCCCTCTCGACTTCCCAGTGCGCCCTCTCCATCTCGAAGCGGGCCCACTCGTGCTGGATGTAGTGTAAAATCCCAGGGATTGTGTACTGCTGCGGCCTCGGCGCCTCATCTGGCTGCTGCTGTCCCATTCCTGAACCTCCAGCCCCGGACAGATGAGCGTTTACGCTACCGTTATTACCGTGCTGCTGCTGTCTTGCTGTGGCCATCCCTCCTCCTCCTCCTCCTCCTCCGCCGCCGGGGTGTTCATCCATGTTTTTTTTTTGTTTTTTTTAACCAAATAAGTAAAGTCCTGCTGAAATATCCCCCCCGGATTGTAAGAGATAACCACAGATGAGTTCCCGTTCACTATCGGTGTCGTCGTAAAACGTCGGTGAAATACACAAACGGCGCGTCCCTCAGGCCGCACGGCACTGTGGCTCCCTGTGTGTGTGTCAGCGCCCGGGTTTGCCGGCCGCCATTACTCCGATCCCTGGATGTGGATGTGAAGCTCCGTACTGAGAGAGGGAGAGTCGGAGCCGCGCTGCATGACGGGATGCGCCCAGTCGGCTTCTAAAAAAAACGCAACACACTCCCCTCTCTAGGCAGAATGTCACAGCACACGGTGGTGAGCTGTTCAGACACACTATCTAGTGCTGGAGTGTGTGGTTTTGGACGCGGCCCGAAGTCATCCAGCTATAGTAGTCACTTCCAAATACAGAGCTCGTGCGTAAGTGGGAGTTTATAGACGGGATGCCTCTGCACACACACTCGCAGTGATCAGTGTGGGGTAGAGACATGCACAGTGCGCAGGAAGTTATACAATTTACATTTTCTAAATGTAAAAGTAATGCTTTTTAAAATTCCATATTTTGGTAGATTTTGGGAGTCTGATGTTTCTCTTAGTGGTTAGCACTGTGGCCTCGCACCACCAGGGTCTGGGTTCGATTCTCACCTCAGGTCTGTGTGCATGGAGATCTCCCAGTGCTTGGTAGGTTTTCTCCCACAGTCCAAAGACATTCAGTTACTAAATTTCCCATAGTGTGTGTGTGTGTGTGTGTGTGTGTGTGTGTGTGCGCGCGCGTGTGTGCGCGCTCTGTGATGGATTGGTGCCTCGTGCCCTCCTGGGTAGGCTGGGTAAGTCTCCTGGGTTAGGCTCCAGGCCCCCCACAACCCTGTAACCAATCAAGTGTTATAGATGATGATATTTCTCTTTTTTTCTTTGTTTTTCCCTTGGTTTTTCTCTTTCTTTCTTGTTTACATTTGTTTTCCGCTTTTAAAGGTGCCGGCTCTTCTAGGTGATCATGATCAAGTTTCTTCTGATGGTGAATAAACAGGGTCAAACCCGCCTGTCTAAGCATTACGAGCATGTGGACATCGGGAAAAGAGCCGCTCTGGAGGCCGAGGTGGTCAAAGCCTGTCTGTTCAGGAAGAAAGACGAGGTCAGTTCACTGCTTTTGTTTGTAATTCATTCATTTACATTTATATATTTATAAATCAATTGAATGAAATGAATGAAGCTGGGTGGCGTAGTGGTTAACACTGTGGCCTTGCACATCCAAGGTCAAGGGGTCGATTCCTGCCTTGGGCCTGTGTGTACAAGTACTCCAGTTTCCTCCAACAGTCCACAGACATGCGGATTAGGTTAATTGATGTTCCCAATTAGTGGGTGTCCTGCAATGGATTGCCACCCTGTCCAGGGTGTAACCAGCCTCACACGTCTCCTGGGATAGTATTTAATATAAAAAATTCCTTACAGTATACAAATTAATAATTCTAACAGGGACTAATGTATACAGGATGAGAGTCCCTGTTAGAATTATTCATTTGTATACTGTAAGGAATTTTTTATATTAAATAAGTTAATGCTACTCTCTTCCTTGTGGATCTGATATTAACGTGTTAGATCTTCCATGCTACTACCTTCCTGTCTCCTCTTGCATCTGTTCTTAAGGTGCTAACGCTCTCACGCTCACTTTCTCATTTTCTCTCTCTCTCTCTCTCTCTCTCTCTCCCCTCGAGCTAACACCTCCTCGTTCATCTCTAGATGAACATCTGTCCACCTTCCACTCTTTTGTTCTTCAGGATTTCACGAGGACATTTTACAGTGGTTTTTGTTCTTTGTAGTAACAGATGTCGATGGCACAGTTTGCTCAAGCATAGAAAAACGGCATCTTTTGCAGTTAATAAACAGAGACCTTTTTGACAGACAATGTGATTGTGTGTGACTGTGTCTCTCCTGTCGCCAGAAAAGCTGATCGAAGCACAACGGACAGACCGAGCGACTCGCTTATTTAACTACACAACTTTACATATACTATTAGAAATTTTTTTATACTGTCACTGTAAAAAATATTATAATAATAGAACTTTAAGGCACAGAGAGAACTGATTGGCCGAGCTCTCACAGAGGGGAGGGATGAGAGGTACTTGCGCTCCCACATTAATCACGGTTCTACAGCCAATCAGGGGCGTCTGTGGGCTCGCGCACGCGGAAGGAGTGGCTAGCGTTTTCCTCCGAGTGTGTGACTCCGCCCCTAATGGTGCGTGAGCGAGCAGTTCGAAAAGATGCGGTCGGCTGACGTCATGCGGTTCGGAGGAAACACGTGATAGTCTTCGGCCCTCCCGGCTGAGTGGTAGTGGTAGCCTTAATGTGGGAGCCCCCTAGTGACGGGGAGGAATTGGCCACGACTAAATTAGGGAGAAAATCTGGAAAAAACAGAAAAAGATTCATATGCGGCACTTTAATGGGTTGGACTGAAGGAGATGAGGGGCAGCCTAGGGACTTAAAATACTCTTAATTTTTCTTCATTGTACCTTTTCAGTTCAGCAATATTCCTCTAAGAACAAATACAGAGAAAGAGAGAGCACTCTGTCCTGCTCACATCTCTCTCTTGTGTCTCTTGTCTCTGCCCTCTTTATCCTTTTCACCTGAGTCTGAACACTCGGTCGAATAATTCTGTACAGATCCCCTGCTGTCAGTCACAAAAATCCTCAGGACAACAAGCCTCATATACTGAATATGTCACTGCAGGTCATTAGTACAGTGGCACTGATGAGGCACCGTGCAGACTGAGGATTCCATGAGATGTTGCAACACTGGAAACTTTATGAAGAGTCAACCAACAGAGTCGACAAGGCCACTTTCTCACAAGACCTCAGAGTTTAAGGGGATCTGCCAATATCCTGTTGTCAATTCGAGAACTGAATAACCCCGAGCTGCTCCTAACAGATTGAGCAGTTTGGCAGTGTGTAGCATCGTACACCAATAGTGTGTATCACTGGGTGTTCTTACTGTATACCTTTCGATCATATCCAGCGCTAACCTTTTTTCAAGAATTTGTGCTAGATTGGCTTTTCTGGTGGATCAGACCGCATGGGCTGGTCTTTGGTTCCCACAGGCATAAATTCAATTCAATTCAATTTTATTTACCGTATATAGTGCTTTTAACCACGGTCATTTTTGCAAAGCAGCTTTACAGAATCCGAAGAAAATTAGGGGAATGAGAATGAAATATCTGAGAAAATATGTATGAATCTTAATGATCAGATTGTCCCTGGGCCTCAGGTGCCTGTCACCAGTTTACTGGCGTATACGGAGGGGAAATATATATATATATATTCAATATATTGCACCTATATATTCACCTGTTCTTCGCGAAGTCTTGTAAAGAAAGTTTTTTTAAAAAGATATTTTACTCGCTCTCTTTTATCCACAAGCCCACAATACAATTACATTGTTAGTTACGTTTTATTTTTATGATAACAGAAGTGAATAACCTCTGATTATAGACACTGTTTTCCCTCGCCTATTCCATACTTTGTCAGCAGAGGGCGCAGGAATCCCTAATTTCACAGACTTGGAACAGATTCAAAGGGAGCTGATAGTGTTTTTAAAAACTGTTAAACAGCTTCCAGTTTCTTATTTATATGTAAATGTTCATATAAATAAGAAACTGGCAGAAATTTATAAATTTGCGTTATAAATTATAAATACGAACCTCTTTAACCTAATTTATTTGACCTATACTGTATAATTTAGTGTTTGTTTACTATTATTAGGAATAGTCATGGTTTTAAGAAATTTTATTTGGACTTATATATATATTTTTTTACATATTTAGTAGTTTCAGCGACCTCCTTGGTGTTTTCTTTGCTTCATGCAGGACAATAATTTGACCCCTCTGAAGCAGAGTAACATCTGTGCCATGACCTTGTCTTTGATATGTCGTCTGACCTGGTTGTTTAAGATATGAGAAGCTACTGCGTCAGTTAGGGTTAAATAACTTGTTGCCGGCCGAACCATATTAATCACTACATTAATTATTAGTAATCAGTGTTCTTCAATTCCCCTGTTGGTGGTGTTAATGTTATGGCTGGTCGATGTATATGTGTCAAGTGTATACAGTAGATGTTGCCTTTGTTAAAATCTGGGGCCATGAGGCCACGCCATGAGGGCACAAGACTAACCTGCACGATACTGGCCATAATGGTTTGCGTTGTAACGTTATGGCTGGTGTATTAAAATACGGACCAACAATACAAACTAAAAATATACGTGTTTTACTGCTTCACTTTGAACCCCTTTTTTTTCAGTGCTCATTTTTGGAGTACAAGGACTACAAGCTGGTGTATCGTCAGTATGCAGCTCTTTTCATTGTAGTTGGCGTCACTGACAGCGAAGTGAGTTATTCAGCCAAACGGTGGTACAGATACTCAGTGCTTTGATCTTAATAAATATTTCTTATTTTGTTGTGAACCCTCTGTTGTGCCACAGCTTTACAATTCAAACGACACGTATTTTTACTTCACGCAGAATGAACTCTCCATTTACGAGCTCATCCACAACTTTATCGAAGTGCTTGACAAATACTTCAGTCGGGTGGTGAGTTCGAGCTACACTCTTTTATTAAGAATGACCTTGAGTGTCTTTCTTGATAATAATAAATCCTCTAAAATAAAGAATTATGTATAAAGAATAATGTCTTAACAGAACAACACTGTGTACAGTATACAAGTCAGTTTTGTGAGGGTTTTCCCCTAAAACTTTAGTTTTTTAAAGCATTTTCTCAATTTATTTGGATCATACAAGTCACAATTTATGATGCAGGTTGCACCCCTTTTGTGTAATATTATGATGTAATATTGAAAAATAATCAGCCTTCTCAGCCTCCTGGCTTTTACATGTTCATGCTGTTTTTCCCTTCTAACTTGTCCAGGTCACTAAACCCCCCCCCGCCCCCATATGGACCCGGCTTTTTTCCCTCTCACATGATGATTATGTAGTAATTTTATTCCTGGATCGTGACGTTATTAGAGCGTAAACTAAGCCCTATTCCCTCATGACGGCCCATCTCTCACCTCATTTATTTAGACATAAAGCATGAATGAATAATCTCTAATGAGCTGATTTCATATAGATCTTTCACAGCGGACATATGCAGTAATATAATTCCATTTTATTTGTATAGCCCTTTAACAATGGTCACTGTCGCAAAGCAGCTTTACAGATTCAAAAGAAAATTATGGAAATATGTCTGAATCAAAATATGCCATTACAGTGCAGACAGGAACAAATAAAATATTCAGTGTCTTATAAACTGAGCACCTGGGCATAAAAACATTCCCATATACATTTTTGAATAACATGCATACCAGTTTAACAATTATATATCATACAGTGTGACAAACTGGATTTCCAAATCATTTTCAGTTATTTCAACATGGAAAAGTGGGAATTAAAAAGCATGCTCAAACTTTAATGTACTATTGAAAATATGAATCTTTATATATGCTTGTCACTAACAAAAAATTTTTTTCCTTCTCAGAGCGAATTAGACGTATCCTTTATATAAATAATTTGCCGTCAGCACTATAAAGGCATTCATCCTGAAACTTCATGCATTAGTGGCTGCATAAGAACAATGATTGTATTTACTGAAAGCCAAAGATGTCCACTCTGAGGTGTAGGTTATATAATCAAAGTGGTTTAAAGATTTCCACAGTAAACATTTTAGCATTTAACTGGATGTGGTCTTTCTTTTTGACAATGCAGTACATTATATAAATGTGAAACACAAGGAACTTCAGTGATGTGTATTTAAATTGATACTGTTCCACTAAATGCTTAGTCAATAAATGTGCATATTTTTTTTCTTCCTAATAACTCAAACTGAAAAATATCATTCCTTAATTCCAAAGAAGATTATGTTTAATTTGGACAAAGTACACATCATTCTTGATGAGATGATCCTGAACGGACACATCGTGGAGACCAACAGAAACCGCATTCTTGCGCCCCTGCAGGCGTTGGACAAGATGGCAGAAGGATGAATGAAACGGCTACACTTGGGAAACATGGACTTATGATCATGAACATGTTATTTATATATTATTGAAATACTTCACCCATGTTGACTGGGTATTACAAATACCGGTTTAAACTACACTCCATAGACGCTGTATTAGGGAAGATGTACTGCAGATGCATGAGTGCCTCGTCAGCTGTTCCTTGTTTCCACAGCAGCTACAGCATGCTAATCATTACACTGTTCTACTCGTATTTGTACTTAAAACCGCCTTCTGAACTTGACATCAACTCAAAGATCATGAATAAATGCAAGTGAATGGAACACGCAGCACTAACGATACTTTGCAAACATTTTAATGATTATTTTGGAGCATACACATTTGAAAATATTTGTTTACTTCAAACTGCAACTTGAGTTAAATAAATGTTTATAATATACAAAGAAAATACAAGGAGAAGCATAGCTTTTCATTTTTTTTCTTTTCCCCCCCCATTGTGCCTTGCACACAACCAGTGTTTTTGTCTCTATAGCTTTATTGTAAAATGAACACAAATGCACTCCGGGAATTTGATCCTTTTAGCATGGTGATAAACATTTCAAACATACACAGTAACAGCTAGGAGAGGAGAAAAGAAAAGAGGAAATAGGGGGGGGGGGGGATAGGATTTGAATGATTGTATGCTGAACACAAAACAAAATGAGGGGGAAAAAAAAAACCCTAATAATTTCAAACAAGGCAGGCACTAGTAAAACTTAAAACTTGGAAAAAAAAGTCCAAACACTCGACAGTTAGTTCTACAGAAGCAGGTGCTTGCATGCCCCCTTTCGGGGAAACAGGGCTGGTATGTGTGTACAGTAATCGGAAAAGAAAACCTAGTCGGAATCTTACACACACTCTCAGAGCTGGGGTGAGAGAGTAAACGAAGAAAAACTGCCCTTGGCTACCAGCGGCTCGAGCCCTTGATGCAGTGCAGTCCCACCAAGAGGTGTAAGTGGGGTTAACATGGGCTGCGGACATGACTTTAATCTATTTCAGTAGCTAGTGGAGCTGAGATGGGCTTCCTTTCGCTTACAGATGTAAACGCAGCCTCTTTTTAGAAAAGAGAGAAAATCATGGGCGAGCACAACTTTTGTATTTTTTTTTTTTCTGCAACAAAACATGACAGGCTTCATCAACACATGGAGTTGGTCAGTGGTGCAGGGAGCATGCTCAATTCAGGTGGAAGCCCTTCTCCATGGTGGCGGCAAGGAGGCGTTCTCTCATGATCTCCTCAGAGGAATACTCAGGCAACTTCAGATAGTGCACACATGTGTTTACTGAGGGGTAGCTGGCATCGGTTGCATCCACCTGCAGGTGTAATTCAGCATGTTAAAGGAGTACGATTGAGCCAGGCGCTAAAAATAAAGGTTGATTATTATAGGAGAACTAAAAACATTCAGGCTCATACCTTGCGGACGATCGTGAGACGTGGATGCAAGTTGGCGAGGCCACCGGGGGGCAGAGTTGAGCAGCCAGTTGTGAACTGGAGGAAGGCTTTTCTCTCATCTGAACACATTCCGCACAGTACACGCACAAAGCGCAGAAAGCCAGGACTGTATACGTGGTGGAAAAGACAAGCAGGGTGTTAATCTTTTTTGTGTAAATGTATCAGAATGTATATCAGTGTGTTAAAAGGCATTAACTTCTCATAACACTAGGAGCTATAATCAAATGACACACCTGTCCCGAGTGTAGCCCAGTTTGGGCTCTGTGTAGTTGACAATGTCCTCAGCAGTCCAAGATGGAGACTGATTCCCACACAGAATCATCTGGACTTCTTTATGACTGAATGAACTCAGTTTCTCCATAGGGAACACTCTGTTAAAGCCCTCTGCACCAAACCAGACACCACAACAGACATTTAGTAATGCATCAGATCCAAGTCTGCATAAACATTACAGAATAATAATGTTACAGTTTAGTGAAGCTACATACTAGGCCAATTTATACTTGTTTAAGTAATAGGGAATACTTCACAGCAGGATTTGACATAAGCAATGGCCTGGGGTCAGGTAAAAAAAAAATAGTTAAAGAGGTCAATCGGCCAGTCGCTAGCTGATTTGCGCCAGTGACAGGGTTTCTGCCAGGGTTGGTGACTCTCCATAATGCCATACCATCAGTGACATACTTAGCCAAAATTAACTGCTATTTTTTGAACAACCAACTTATTTTTACATGTTTACTTAGTGGGTGAATAATTTACAAAATATACCCAAGAAGGTAAGCAGAAACCGTACCTCTGCTACAATTTTAATTTAGAAGTCAAGAGAGTCTTTAATATCTTCCTAAACCACATGTAGCAGTTTACAAAAGCTATGAGGTTCTGTACGAGGGTGAAACCATGATGAATATATAACAGGAAATCACATCAGGTAATTTTTGTCCCATGTGAACCTAAAGCCAGTCCCAGATCATAGCGGTCACAGTGGTTTACTCAAAAAATATATATCTTTGCTTATGTTTAAAGCACCATTTTACAGATATCAAAACAACAGTTCAACTGAGTAGTCACACACACACTCTCTCGATTTTACTTCCCCCCCTAGAAATATACCATAATTCAAGTATGTTTTATAGAATATATAGGAATGTTTTTACTACAAATAATAATAATCAACATTTTATTGTTACATAAATATGTAGTGAGATGAATATATTTATATCAGGTATGTAATTAGTTTTTCATTACATTTATTCTTATTTTTATTTCCAAAGATATAAACAAATCAATATTTTAAGGAACCCATTTAAACTACAATTAGCTAAGCACAGAAGTTATGATGGTACACTGTGACGTTCAAATGTTTTGCCAACAAATATGACCCGTCTTCCAGTGAAATATCACGTCATCTCCCAATATTATAAAAACTTCACACCCAGAAGTTCTCACACAACACAAAGCTCACAGATAATCAGCACCATTCTGTAGATTTTCTGTCACTGGGGCTGTACAGGACTGTACTATAGGAGCATACGAGGATATATGTGACAACAAGAGGCTTTATAATTTTAGTTAGTGCAGAACCATGCATGTTTCTGTGGCGCCTCAACGTCAAACAGTCCTGGCCCAAATCAATCAATCATTCTTATTTGTGACATCACAAACTAGAAGACATTCATACGCTGCTGAACTGCATACACTGAAGACGTCTTACCTCTGAAGGCCTCCATTTGCTTCTGTATCCCCGTGTGCATACAGAAGTCAAACATTAACTCCACATACTCCTCTGCATTGTCCAGGGTCACCATCTATTAAAAACACACATTTTTAGTTGACATGTGATGCATAAACAAGTACAGACGTCCTGACTGAATCCAAACCTACCTGGCAGAATCGTTTGCATGAACCCATGTTTCAGAGTAAGAATAGCACTGCTGAATATTTAGGCACATGTGATGTTTAGCATGACGGCTAAAACACAAGTGATTACTGAAGGCTTTCTTGTTGTAAACGATTCAATATGGTAATCATTGAAAAGTTCACTTCAGTGCCTTTATTAGCTTAAATGATTGAACTGAAACCATAACCTCTGCATACATTGTTTAGGAAAATAACAATAAGATTTAATTCATTGTTTAACCCTATTTCTATATACAGTTTAGCTATTGACCGGGCTATGTTTCCAGACAGCTCTGTAAACTGTGACACACTTTGTAACCCTGTAGCAGCACTATGTGGACCTCAACTGCATCTCTCTATTAAGAAAATAATTTGTCCATAAATTTAATTCTTTTCTAAGCCTTTGCTCTTTACCATAATGACCTACCTCGTCATCTCCATTGGGTTTAAGGTCCACTGCTGAGTAGCCGTGCACTTTAGATGATGGACAGAATTGGAAATTTAATCTAGAAACATTAAAAAAAGCATATTAAGTTTTACACCAAGTAATTTTCATAATAAGCAAGTAACCTTACTTAAGATGAAAGTTGATTTCCGAAGTAATATCACTCACCCCAGATCTTCCACGCTCAGTGGTGGTCCTGAGCCGACTGGGTTCTTCAGCATGAGGCCCTGTAGCCGTGTGTTCTTCTCATCCTCCGAGAGGCTCTTATTGCCCAGGATCTGCCTCCTTTTCACTGCCAGCTCTTTCATCTCCTTGAGAAAGCGCGCTCTGTGAGGGTTTACCAGCTCAAAGTCCTCCCATGTTAAGATGCCATGATACCAAGCAGGTGGCTTGGGCTTTGGTGGGTCCAAAATAAACTCAGATTTAGAGTCCTCATCAAAGCTGCCCATCAAATACGGCTCTTCCTCAGTGGACGCCTCTGAGTGAATGTCAGAAAAGCGGCGGTCTGAATCTGAGCGTGACTCGTACAAAAGTTTGCTCATGTTGCTCTTGATGTCGCCCATGCAGAGCAGCTTGAAGAAAGGTTGAGAGACGGGCAAGTCCACTAGCCGGTTGTCCTGTATGCACTTAGCCAGGAAAATGCCCAAGAAGAGGAAGAGCTTGGCGATACGCTCTAGTTCATCACTATCCTGAGGGAAGGGCGCAGGGAAAAGGCCACAAGACCGCTGTACGTAATACCCTGGTGGTTTCAGCCCCCCACCAAGATCCACCTGACCAGGATGCAAGCGCAAGCACACACACAAAAAACAAACATTAGAGATCTGGATTTTGAGGTTTCCAGCATGTAAAAACTTTAAAATTAGGAAAAGAGGACTGACTTGGCGCGACTCGTCATCTGGAAAATCATCATCACAGAGCCAGATCCCCAAAGAGGTCCGCTGAAACTCCGCTGCCACAAGAGCATAAAACTCTAGTGTGGGACCCAATCCAGTGCCTTCTTCCCCCTGGAACTCCACCTGCAGGGAGGAAAAAACCCCAAAAGAAAACACAATAACGTCAAGCTACAATAGATAACGCTGTTTTATTTCCTTATTTAGTGCCGTACTATAGGGGTAACAATTTGCAAATTGTTAAAGGAAAATGCAAACAGTTGGCACATTAAGGGTAAGGCGACTTCAAGAGTTTAAGAACTGTGCCAGTCTACTGCACCTTGGCATACATTGTACAAAAATGTGGAACTGCATTTTTATTCCTAAAAGATATTCCATCAGTTGCTATTTTGATGGTTGTGAACAGTAGGATTTATCCATTGCACTGGTTCAATATCATCCAAAAACCGGATAAAGAACTTGGGAGTCGTTTTAAAAAAAATTAAAAATAAAAAGGGCGTAGAATTAGTTCTAAATTTGTGCTAAGAAACTGGTGTTTATTACACATGCGCAGAGATGGCTAAATTAATTATACTGATTGGTATGAAGCTACCATTGATAAATGCCCCACATTTTAAATTGATCTTTGGAGTCACACTTATTTGCGAGAGTATTCCATCCCTCCCAACCTTGAAAATTTGTCTCTTTTTGCTCCTGGGCACAGACCGATCATGTTCAAGGATTCAAACCAGAATCTCTGGATGTTGAGGATTTTCTCTTGTGCCACACAACAGACATGAAAGCATAAATCATTTGTGCTGTCTTTTTTCCACAGAAGGCTGTAGTGCATTGTGGGGCATGAATGATACGAGTTAAGGTAAGACATTTTCATATTCAAGCTGAAATGGCTAACCTGTCTCCAATTTGCCTTTAAATTGCCCATGGCTAAAAGCCCTGGAATAAAGTAAAACTTGCAAGAGCATTTGACTGATGATCCAACAATCACACTTGGCATAGAGTTTCTAAACACATTCTTCCCTCCGCACATTTGCATGAGCCAACGCTTTATTAAAAGATTAAAACTGAGAAGAGGGTCACTCAATCTTTGGTCACACTGTTTTGGCATCTGTCTGCATCTTGAGAGTACAAAAATTAGTAATATTTATTATGCTGATATGATGAACAGTAAGTCTATTACACTTTTTAAAATTTCCACTAGGGCTTTATTATATTTTTTTTTCCAGAATGTTCATGACTGTATGAACGCTGTCCCACCAGTTATTCCATTAATCCATCGCCTGTCTTTAATGTGCCAGCTGTTTGCTCCTGTGGTTAAATTCATCAGTAATTTGTTGAATTTTATTACCTCAAGTACAGACTTCCTGTCAGCATGGATGTGCATGACACTCTCAGCCCATTCCATCATGTTCTCTCCACGCGGTACTTTGACACGCTCATGTTTAAGGCGGCCGACCCGGAACTCGCCCGGTTCATCCCGCCGCACTGTAGTGGATGGTCGCGTGCGCTCTATGGTCGCCTCCCTCCGGTTCTGAAGCCACACTATTGCCCTTTGTGGGAAGACATAGAAAGCATCATCACTTCACGGTTCTGCCTGAATCCTTTCAATTCTCCAAAGTTGAAACATGTAAAATATGTTACAAATCACATTGGACGTACAATGTCAGCTGAGCATAAGCATTAGGACAAAGAATTTAGTGGCAAATGTTTAAAATAAAAATGTATATCAATGCTCATTGGGCTCATCAAACAATAAAACCCTGCTTTACTTCACCCACATCAGCCGTCTTCTGTTTCTTAGTTGTTTTTTTTACTTAGTTTCAAAGTGCGTTATTTCATAGCTTTCTTTATAGTTTACAGTTGACAGGTTCATAGCGTATATTCAGCTATTTTAGGTGAATATTTAAGAAATATATAAACTCTGCTGGGTAAAAAAAATTAAATAAATAAAAAAGAAAAATCTACAGACCTGGAGGCTCCAAACGCAGTGCAAGTGAAGAAGAGCTGCCGGGTCTCGAAAGGGATCAGGAAAGGACACTTGCTTGTTAACTGTTCGCACCAATCTGGCAACGCACCGCTAGCCAGGGCCAGAGGCTCCTGTACGGACAAGAAATGGAAAACTGAATATTATTTAAGGCTTCCATTAATAATTTATTTCAGCAGATGTTTTAATACAGAGAGCATTTAGCAAAAAAAAATTCCCCCCCCCCCCCTCAGAAGTCATCTCTGTCGCATACTTTTAGATTAATTTAAGAGATTCCAGTATTAGTAGTGGTGATGTGTGTGATAAGTGCAGAACAGTGTTACTTCTTTATTAATAGACTTTTTTTTTTTTTTTAAAGAGTGAAAGGTTTATTTACAATTCTCCATTACCTCAATCTGTTGCAGAATTTTGGTTGTGATTTTTTTGCTGGTGAACTCCTCGGGTGATGCATTGAACTTTAGGTCATCCAAATCTTTAGTATATAAAAAATATAAACATTAAACAAATAAAAGGATTGGAGTTCTCATTAAAAAAAAAAGCATTCCCCCTATAAGCATAATTTGAACACATTTTATCACATCATGTCTGGTTTCAAACATCTGAAATGTAAAAACGATTGTGGATGGACACATGAAATATGCCAACACCAATACTTTTGAATTTTTTTTGTGCTTTTCCACTCTCCGTTGAACTCAGTTTATTTTAAATAAATAAAATTTTCTTTAGTGCTTAATTGTACTCTCTGGTGAGATACGACTTACCCTCCTGCAGCGTAGGACCAGCCGCTGGTTCGCCTCCAATAATGAAGAGGATGCGCAGCAATTGCAGCACGTCCTCAACACCACAGGCGCTCTGTGCTGAACCAGCTTTGGCCTGTGGCTGTTCACGTGCGCCACTTAAGATGTCACAACTCTGCGTGACTGCGAGAGAGCCCGACCCGAGTGCCGAAGACCTGCAGCCACGTTCACAGAAATCCTGGAAGGAAAGAAATATACACACACACAACACAATCAGAAATACAGCACGGAGAACTGTGGTGGATCTCCCCAAGCTATCACAGTCAACACTACACCAGGAATACCAGGTGACCGTACAATGCACTTGTACAATTGCATTCTCAAAATAGTACAAATATGCTTTACGATAAAAATAAATAAATAAATAAATACAAAAAAAAAAAACAACGGAACAAAAACATAAAAATCAAAACAAGATAAAGTGACTCAGAATGTCTTGAAGGTTAAACGTACATAATTACACAGATTAAAATGTTGTGAGGACAGATACAACTCAAAACAGATGGCTAAACAAGTGAAAGTAAACTAAAGAAAGGCAAATATACAAATACAGTGAGGGGAAAAATAAAAATGTATATGTAAGTGCATATATTAATATACATACACATACATACACACACAATGCCATTCTATACCTTGTATGCAGCTATGAGCTGCGAACAATTTCTGTTTTTCCTAATACTTTTATTAGTGCCGGTTAATTTCCAGTGGCGCAGGAAAGTTGAGTCTGCATTCTTCTGCAGGTAGGTTATCAAGTCATTCTTTGGTAATTCATCTGTGCCAAGGTACTGTTCCACATGCTCTACAGACCAGCAACCCTACAACAGGAAGAACCAAATGTTGGTCTTTCCTGATTGTAAGTTTCACGCAATAAAACATGCATTACAACAGGCCTAACCACTAAAAGGACCGTGCAATTACCAAGATTAGGTTACTAGGATAAATATTTCTTCCCTTCAACAGGCTCCTAGCTACAAGGTTAGTGATGACTGAGACAGTCTACTGACAGCCACAGGAAAAAAAGGTCACAAGTAGTTTTTAATGAGTTGGAGAAAACGAGCGAAAAAGATAAATAAGTGTTGTTGAAAGAGAAGTGGAGGAGGTCAACAAGATCATCAAGAAGAAAAAAAAATCTTACCATCTTCCCGCTTTCTTTCTCTTTGTCAGAGTCCTTTAACTCTCTGTACATTATCCTATAAAATAAACATACAGCTTATGTAGAACAGTAACAATATTCCATGGCGACACAGCTGAAAGAACAAGTAAAGTAACTCACGTGTACGTTGGCTCCCAAATGCGCCGAAGCTTGTCAGATTTGACGCTGCCATTACAGGAGAGCTGCAGCAGCTTTTGGACATAGTAGAAAATGGTAGATTTGTAGTTGTTTAGAGGTAGTTCAACTTCCCTTGTGGTTCCCAGACCTGCCACCTTCAAGATAAGCGCCAGATGTGGGGAGGGAGCACATTCCACCTCCTCCAGCACCTCTGAACGAGGTGTACCTGCAACACGTCACAAAAAAACAGAATAAACTCTCAAAATCATACAAACACCAGGAATTCATATAACTTAAAGAATAACTTTCGGTTTTGTATTAAACAAAAATGAATATTTACTATTTAATTAATGTACAGTCATTACAAAAAAAGAGCAGTTTTGCCAGTTTGTGTTAATATTTAATCAGCAATAAACAATATATAAATCAATTAAATAATAATTAAAAAAAAAGTTTTCACCTGGTGTGGGAATTTCCAGATCGGTGGTTTGCTGGACATTAGTCCGGCCTGGTCTGGGGTCAAAAGCGGGGACTAAAGCAGAAAACTGTCTCTTCAGCACAAAGTCATCGTCCCACGTTCGACGCCGTCCCCCTTTGGTTTCATATTCCTCTTCCTCCTGTCAGGCAACCATTACACAACATTTATACATTGCCATTACGCTTCAGCAAACTTAATCGACATGCAGTATAGACCTCTTCATCTCACCACAAGCATGCTTTTCACAGAAACCATGCTGACAGAACATAACATTCATATGTATAAAAGAAATCAATCGAGGCATTTCTCAATAGGAAAAAAAGAAGAATAAACAAATGATATTAAATTATATTTAAAAACAAAATGTACTTCCATTACCAAAGAAGGAAAACAAAATCTAACTCAACAACTAAAGGAGCAGCACTGTACTAGTGTCAAAACTACAACAAGTTTTACCCTATGTATATGAACGTGGTAACCAAGGTTGACCCTGGACCGTACCAGAACTTCCTCATACTCCTGGTCCTCCTGATTGTCGTCCTCATTCTCGTCATCGTCGTCATCCGGTTCAGGCAAATCTTCCTCGTCATCCAGCTCTGCAAGCAACGTGTTTGCCCGACAGCTATCCAAGAAGTCTGTGAAAAAGAAAGAAAACAGGCAAAAACAGCATTAATTAAATTCCCAAGAGAAAAAGCTAGAGAGCAAAACCATGCAATAAATTAGTGGCAAGGCAGAGTAATCAGAGACACAGGCAGAAGATGCACGTTTTGGTTGCTGATTAAATATAGCATGGCCTACCATAGAGCGAAAACTCAGCCTCCTGACCCGTGTCGCTCTCGCTAGATGTGGAGGTCAGGCTGGTTGTCAGCGTGTTACTGAGCAACTGCCCAACGGACAAACCTGTAGTGGCTGTGGCTACATTATTGCTGCTGGTTACTATGGAGGTGGACATTGTAACAGTGGAGGTGGTACCAGTGGTGGTAAGGTTAGGAAAGCTCTGTGCACCCATGAGAGGAGACGCTGCAAAACACAAAAGCAATTAGGCTATTATTTATTTTTTAATTTTTTATTTTTTTGAGGATGTGATTGAGCCAAAATTAGCCAAATACCGATAAAAAAACAAACAAAAAAAAATGTAGAACTATATGCAAGAGGAAGGTCTGCTCCTAAAAACTCAACTTCAGAATTCTACAAAACATGCAGACCTGATGTTCAGTTATACAATATTTCTGGTTACAGGTTTATTTATAAACGTTGACACTAATGTCCTAATTGAACTTTCTTTGAAAGTCCTTTCCCTTCTGTGCAATGCAAATAAAAATAAAATAAAATTATGGGTTGCCTTCGTGCACATGGCAAATCCAAAGTCACAGTAAATGCGAACATTAGAGTCATGTTGCAACAAGTCAAACAAGAATTCAATTTGCAACGTCTTAGGTTTTAGCTTAGATGCACTGCACAATACAGGTGACTTTTCGTGCATCTATTAAAGCATGGTTTCTTGGTAACTAAAAACTGACATTTCTACACCCACCTAACGCCACGAAAACAGACTAGCATTGTGCCTTGAACCATATACTTATGCACTGTTCCAAACCCTTACTGAGTATCAACACTTTACCCCCCTTTTTGTCATGTTCAAATCGACCCAAACAATTGTCTATCAAGATTCTAGAGTACTATATACTATTAAAGGTAAGGAGAACAGATATATAATTTGAGATGCAGCCCAAACAATCATTGAGACTCCTATGTGTGTTTACATACAATAATTTTTTTCCCCCCCCATTTGTTATAAACATGCACTACAGATTATTTTGCTGTTTGTGACAAAAGCAGTGGTAAATTTACTAAAAGGTCCTTCTCAGCTCCTCCCAGAAGTCGCCCATTTTTATTTTGACCACAACAGATGTGCTTTGAACTAAAGCATTAGAAAGCTACAGTATGGTCAAAAGCATGTTAAGTTAGCTAAAGGGTCAAGACCACATTTTAATCGCCATGTTTGACAAACAAGGTTTGAAAATAAATATTTTGTATTATAATTAGAATGAATCACTTAGCAAGAGGTTGTCCCTATGAACCATTACAGTGTTTACCACTTAAAGCATGGTGGGCTGCCATACCAAAGGGACCCCTGCCATGTGTACACAACAGGACATTTGTTTGTGTTTGTTTAATCTAATCCTAATCAATGGACACTCCTTGAGAAATAGTTTGTGTTTGGGAGTCTCTGTCAGTGGTGCGGCTCTTTCTCTGTGTGTCCTCTGCCTGCTTCCCTCTCCTATCTGATTGGCTTCTGACAGCTCTGGTAAGAAAGATCAGTTTGCAATTACATGCGAGTGTCATTAACATGCAGGGTGATGAGACAAAACTAACCCTAGCACAGACATCCTGCATATTGAAATCATCTCCCAGACGACACTTGGCACATACTGATCAGTCTTGTGCTATCGCTATTCTCAGTGGGCGGGGCTTTACATTTAACATCTCTGTCTCTCACCAGTCCGGTCAAGTTTTGTACATCAAAGAACAAAGAAATGCAACTTCACCTCAAGTAGGGCTGGGCGGTATACCTTTTCATACCGAATACCGGTGTTTTAAAAAAAAATTATATTCATTTTTCATATACCCC
>JAQQZT010000005.1:23014825-23037018 GCA_030068275.1 Clarias platycephalus
TCGTGTAAAATAATCGTGATTTCAATCATGACCAAAATAATCGTGATTATGATTTTTTCCATAATCGAGTAGCCCTAATTTGTCATACTGTAATGTTTCATTCCACCACCCGCTGGGAATAAGAGCTAAAAGAATCTTCCTTCAGTCAATTACTCAATGAGATTTATTCCATTCTGCACTGTCAGAGAAGGTCACCTTGAAGACCCATCACCATAAAAACCTTAATCATCCATTTGTCCAATCCTGACTAATTCACCTTCTGGCCAATGTTCCCCTCAGTCGAGTCCACATTCTCAGTCAGAGTCACTACAGTACACACACATTCAGTATTAAAAGCATACAAATTATGACAAAAAGCCAAATTAATCCAGGAATTAGCAGACAGAATGGAAGCACTCAATGCACAAATATGCAAATCAGACTTCAGAAAGCTACAGTCCATTGTGAGCGCTGATTATTCATGGGCTTTGAATATGAAGCTCTGCCCAAGACATCAGTCAACCGCTGCCGAGCACGCCATGCGTCATGCTGCATCCTGACAGCCATATGAACTAATATTTGTGTTTGGCAAATCATTTAAATTACAGGATCAACTTATTCAATTCAATTCAATTTTATTTGTATAGCGCTTTTAGCAATGGTCATTGCCTCAAAGCAGCTTCACACAATCCAAAGAAATTATTTTGTAAGGAATGTGAATGTGTATGAGTCAAAATGGTCAGTTTGTCCCTGGTGAGCAAGCCGAGGGCGGCGGCTTATTGTTGCATGCAGAGAGAGCCTGCAAATATTACCAACCATCCTTAGCAATAAATAAGAGTAGTGACTTAGTGTAATGAACATGACTGATGTGCAAGGTGTGATAAATCTTGCTGGTCTTTTGGCTGCTCCTGGCAAGGGGTCGCCATGGCGGAATATCCGGTCCGCACAACAACTTGGCACAGGTTTTACACCGGATGCCCTTCCTGAAGCAACCCTCCCATTTTATCTGGGCTTGGGACCGGCACATGCACCACAAAAATACGGTCAGAATACTTAAGTTTTATAAATAAGAAATGCTGCATGAGCAAGACTGCTGCTGTTTTGAATATCAATATCAACGTATTCAATGTACTGCATGTATAAATTTATTGCTGGGCACGACAAAGGTTTCAGAACACACAATTCCTCGGATCTCAATCGGTTAGAAGCAAACCAACCGGATGCACCAGACAACCAAGTCTGATTCATAGAGGCTCAACCCCGTACTCCACAGCATCCAAGGGATCCACCATTGATACCCCAACACCAGCCAGACACCACAGCACACCTTCGGATTCATACCCCAAGGGGACAAAGTTGCCCTGGCGGCATAAGGGGAACCAAAAAAATATTGCGCTTAATTCACTGAATGGCTTATCGGTGTATAGTTTTGAATATTTTACCCGTGGATGTGCTTTACTCTGTACACTTCAGTATTACATTTGTACACCAAAGAGACCTGACTCAGACCTGACAGCGGATGTTCACAGTAAGGAGAACTGACTGAGACTTGCACCTCATACATGTAGCTTCAGAAAAAATACTAACTACAAGATGAACGCCTCCCACACTAACACTGCGTGACGTCTCAGCCAATATGCTGGGTCATTGATTAGCTTCACCGTTTGCTTACAAGTCAACTCTACGAGGTGGTGTTGCTTTCCCATCTGCCTCCTGAAATTTACTAAAAAGTTGTTTAAAATAAATAAATAAATAAAAAGAAATAAATGGAAGGGAAATAAAGAGTAGTCACTGTCCCCTTTGAAGTGTCTCTCAGCTTGAAAGTTTGATCTGCTGCTTAGTTGTTCTTAGAGTTGAAGTGAAATGATGAAGTTGAAGGTCTAGGATATGTTGCATGAGGGAATTAAATGTAGTCAAGGACTAAATCTCTCCCAATGCATATTGAAAGCTCAACTGCCATGCACCACAGGCTGGCTAATAAACGCAAGAGCTTCTGAGGATCATAGGAAGGTGTACCCATACCAAGATATCAAAACTCTTAAAGAGACTGGTCTGCAATCAGTTTTCTTTTAAGTTGGTTACAGATTAGTTATTTTAGGGCATTCTCTTAGGCCAGGCTGGATTAATACAGATTTCAAAGCAGTTCAACTCAATTACATACTTCACATTTTTAGAAAAATGACAATAATAACAATAATAATCTACTATATTTACGTCAATCATGTTTTGTTTCGCTCAGGATGCCTAACAATACATAAAGTAATTAATTTCCTTAAATATAAATATACAGATATAAAACTATTCTATACTGTATTCAGTTTGGCAAAAACATTTACTAATATGTATAACTAAATGATTGAATTAATGCAAACTATTCTGATAAGTATTTTAGCTTTAAGGTTATATATGCTACCATGTAATTCTAACTAGAAAATTACAGGCGCCAACAAGCATCCTTCTTAAAGTGTCTACATCTCTCACCATTATGGGCCTCTCCAGTCACAGTGCCCTCTCCAGGAGGGTTGCCATCCTGATCTCTCCACTTCCAGTCAATGCCACGCACCACCCGGGCCCCGGGGACGATGTACTTCATTACCTGAGAGCGGAAGAGGCGACGTTGGCGACGCAAGTTAGCTTCTGCTTCCTTCACAGCCTTACCTAATCAACAAAGATAAAAAAAAGAATTAGGGAAATTGTACAATTCAGTAACATCAAAACAAAAAACAAAACAAAAAACAAAACAAAAAGTGTACTAAAACATTTAAAACCACTTTACTCTGTGTACTCCGATACTGAGAACTTCCATGCATTACGTATTTATTTAAAATAATAATTTTGCAGAATGATAAGCCGCTGCGTCTGTGCATTTGGGGAAGTATCTAAAAGCTGCACCCCTAAAATCCCCAGCTGTTTTAACTGCTGGTCTCAGCACATAATCCACATTGTTAAAGAAACATTAAACAAACCAGATATCCAGCACAATACATGAAGAAAATTTAAAAATTACAATTTGATTGCATGTTATAAATTTTTTTATTTGAGCACAAAATTGGAATTTTTTTTGGTTTCGAATATTAAAAGAAAAACTAAAAAAGTTTTTTTTAGGTTGATAAACTGATCGCCACTGCCCACAAATCCTAAATAAAAAGGAATTTGGATTACAAATCGTATCCATTTCTTACCAAGCTGATCTTCACATACGCCAGTGACCGTGCCATAGATCTCCAGTCCAGACAGTGAGAGGTAGTGCGTTTGTCCACTGGCATTCTTTCCCATCTGTTTAATACGAATGTGTCTCCAGCCATGTTTTTCATCTTTGGATGGGTCCAAAGGCCACGTGGCAGTTGACCTAAGATGGAAACCAAATGTGTAAGCTGTAAACTTTTAGCAGTGGAGAGAACGCACATCAAATTTACCCAAAATCAAAGCACAAGGGCAAATCACATACAGTACGTTCCCTTTGATGAACTTTGGCTTTGACTACAGCACACAATGTGGTGGCCAATTCACAATTTTGAGTCCAGGAATACACCAATATCATCAGGGAAGAACAGATGCATTGATGTGATACTCTGGTCATTCAGTACATTCAGGTAGGTCAGCTGACATTTTATTTGGGACATTAAAAAAAATGATTGAAATTATTAAAATATTTTCTGATACAACTCCATTGGACTGAAAGGTACTTTTACATGTGAACAATAATCGTGGATTACGGTCATTGCAGTTACTCTCTACGAACGGCTTGATACTCGGTGTGCAGCCGATGTTACTGCTGCACTCGTCCATCTATCCAACAGTCACAGTTTCCTGGCAGTGCCTCGGTATGTTGCACTGGTTGAAGAAAGAGGACACCGATGCATCTTATTTCAATGAGCGCCAGCAGTACAAATACACCAGAACACAAGTTGCTAACGGAAGTTCCCGTCCAAATCTGAAAAGGACGAAGTAAACTCATCATCGCCAAAAAGGGGGGGGGGGGGTGACGTTAATCTCTGTGCACATTGGCTGCAGGAGACCTAGTTACCTGCTAACCAAGATTTTCAGCTGTTAGTTGCCAGTGGCCAACACGGTCCTCTGGTGTTTGACAGAGCTTACCTCCCCTTGATGGCTCCACAGTGCTGACAGCTAATTGAGCTAACGTTTGCTAACAAGGTTAATTAGCCATGCTCTATTTCTCCACAGAAACAAAACTGATTTGGTAAGAAGCAAAAATAGAAAAGGACATTCCTGCCGAGATGGAAAATTAGTAATTTAATCCTGATACTCATGTGCCGATTGGAGGTACTTCCGGCAGTGGACAGGGGACAGCATGTTCACTCTGAGGCTATACGCAACACACAGTGATGCACTCTGTTTCGACACCCTTCTGTCAGCCACAGTATAAACTTTCAGCAATTTGAGCTGCATTAGCTCTTCGACTGGATTGAACTACACCTGCCAGCTTTTGCTGCCCATGTGCATTAATGAGCCTCGGTCACCTATGACCATGTCACCGGTTCACTTTTGATAGGTCCTTGTAAAAGCCACGCAAATAATTTTGGGGGTTCCAAACAATTCAACTTTATGGTAAAAAATTTTCAATTACTGCCTACACACAATGGTGCCACTCACTTACCGCTAAGATTGTAATGAGATTATGAGATGTTATTCCCTTCACCTGTCAGTGGTAAACAATGAGACTCAGTAACGAATAGTTTTGGCCACAGCTGTTTAGTCCTAATCCTGATGTGGAAATGCTCATACTTTCACTATATATTTATTTTTACCAGACGAAACGCAATTTTAATTTCATTTCAAATTACCAGTTGGTGTATCAGGCCATTCAGGCTAATTAATTTTTTAGGTTAATATTGCCTAATTTTATTTATTCTGAAAGAGTTATTCATGATTTCTTGTAATCACATTTCCTCCACAAAACTGATAGGTCACCGTTACAGGTTTTAAAATGCAGGGGAGGATTTTTTTTTAATTTCAGTAATTTTAATGTTTACATTTTGCTCGTCAAACTGTAACTTGACAGAAAAATTGGGGGAAAAAAAATTAATAATAATAATAAAAAACACCCTACCCCGGCTCATTGAGGCTGCCATCATCCACATGGGTATAAAGAGTCATCCAATTCTGTCCATCCTTAGACACTTGGAAAACCCAATTGCGCAGAGCAGAACGTCCATAGCCACGAGCATGGCGAAGCGTGTAGGCGGAGGGAATGACCCAGAGGCCCAAGTCCACAGCAAACCAGGCATTTTTGTCATCATTGGTGTGGCAGTTGAGGGCTGAGCTGTCTCTGCTCAGAATGTCCTCTAGACGCCCGTAGGGAAGATTCCTGCCCTCCGATGAGGTCACCACCACCAGGCCATATGCTGCAGGGTTTACCCACTCATATGCAGTCCTGAAAATAGAACAGGACAAAGTTACACACCACGTATGATAAAATAACTCAACAGACACTAGGCTTTTTACATTTTTCTTTATAGTTTACACCTTGTTTAATATTTTTATTCAGATGGTACCAGATTTGACCAAACAGCTTTAAAGACTAACCCACTGACATACAAAAATGGACTTAAACCCATTTTGTGGCTTTGATAACTGAACACTCAATTTTGATATGCATTAGAAACCTGAGGAACCAGCTGCTCTCGCACGGTCCTGACTGCAAATTGCGCTCTCAAAAATGCAAGAGTTGTACTTTTTCAAAATGGAAATGCATCATAGCACCGAATACAAGTCAACCCCGGGAAAGCATAGAAAAGATTCTGAACGAAAGGCTTACTTTGCATTTGTGCCAATCCAATATACAATGCCATTCTCATCAAAGTCATGCTGGTGTCTAAAGGTGAAACTTTGGCCTTCTCTCAATTTCCTAACAAAGATGAAGGAGGCTCTATCGAAGTCATACCACTGCTTCGCCACCTATTGGACCAGAGACACAAGTGTTAACTTAAAGTGGGCAGAAACAGGAACAAAAACATGTATATAAACATGAAAATAGAAAAAACCCATACCATTTTAAGCAAATACTGCTCGAGAGACTCAACGGTAGCCAGAGGCTCCATCTTAAGCATCCTGCCAGTCCGATCAATTAAGGCCGTCTCACCTGGAGCCCGCTCCAACCGAAAACGCAACCTCCTGGTCAGAATCTTAGAAGAAAAAAAATTCATAATTTAATAAATTTACTAACAATTTCTAAATAAATAAAAAAAAAAAAAAGAAAAAAAAGAACACAAGACCTAATCAAATATACATTAGATTATTTTCGCAGTGCATAATGGTAGTAATTACACTGGCTGTTGGTGTTATTAAATTTCTTTTGCCCATCACAAACCCAATCTTGTGCTGCTCAGGGTTATACATTGTTAAAGTTCTGCTTGCATTTGCTCATTTTCATTCCCTGGGTAACTGAGACTTCTTGTTAATATTGTTTACAAAATCAGCACTTTACCTTCTAATAGTTTATCTAATTGGTTTAATTATGAAATAAGGTTAGCTTCCTAACTTTTTGCACTTGCATAACAAGAAAAAGATTAAAGTTTTTATATTTAACCATTTATTGGCAAACAATATTGCATCCACGTCCTTTCTTTTCCTTCTCATTTACATTTCCTGACACATGCACCCGTCACTTGAATCATCAACCCATCCATTACTCTTACTTTACCTGCAGGTTGTACGCTGAGCCAGGCGAGTCGTACAAGTGAAGAGGTAGCCGTTCTATAGACTCCAGCACAGCTATTAACTTGCGGATTAAGGCAACTGCGGGTCGGCTAAAACAAATTTTTTTAAATACATCTTATAAGGTATACATTAAAAAAAGAAATTAATTAAAAAAAATAAATATTTTTTTTTATTTTTAAGAGTGAGAAATAGCACTTTGGTTATATAAAGATGGGTTCCTACCTTTCATCATCTTCGTTTTCACTGAATGCAGTTTTAAAAACATTTATCCTCTCCATCAATTGCTTACAATCATGTTTCATATCAAGGTCTACACTCTGTAAAGAAAAAACAGTGTTAGAAACCAAGTAAGAAAAAAGGAAGCAAATGTAAACGCATCAATAAGACGCTCACTAAACTGAAAAAGCAACACTCACATTATTAAGAACAGTAAAAAGTGCTTGCACAAGGCCACTGCTGCACATTTCATAGGGAGAGATGGTGTTCTCATCCTTGAGAACCACTATCAAATTTTCTAAAGCGGTCTTCATGAGGTCTCGCCATGTGTTCTCTCCCTCGATACACTACAACACATCAGACAGAAAACTTTATAATACTGGCAATTTCCATTTTTAAGATAAATAAAGAATTATGGCTATTTAATTTAAATTCCTTCCTCATTCACCGCAAATTACAGAACACAGTCAGCTTGAATGGTCAAAACTTGATACTTATACGATGGTAGTTACTTGCTAAATGTCTGTGTTGTTGAAATTTAGTGCATTACGGTCATTACTTTTATTTTAATTATTATTATTACTACAACATGCAAATACATGTTCTAAATAAATAAAAGCACAACAAATTATATCTCTCTAATAAATGAATAAAATGTTAGATATTATTTGCCTCTAAAATGTTAAATTAAATAATTATATAATTGTTAAATTATATATTTAAAAATTCATTTCAAAATAAAGATAAAAGCAGCTGAATATGTTCTAAATAGTCTACTGTAATTGAAGAACATGATCCTCTGGGCAAAGCGACATGGACGTAACGTGACCTGTCTGTTGGTGTGCAGCTCCCAGGCAGACTCCAGCTGAGTGGCAATGTTTCTCAAGGTGACAACCACTCCTCTGGGCATACTTTCTACAGCCTTAAAGTGGTCATCATACAAATCTCTAGCCATTGTCTTTACCTATAAGAAAAGGGAATAAATTTGTAAAGTGAGGTGGCATCTTAAATAAAACTTTTACAGGTTTGACTGTAGGATTACAGACCGATTACTTATTACACAATTAACCTCCTCTTAAGTACATTTTGGGGGAACAATTTGCCTCTGAAACCATGCCTTCTCAGATGAATATTACACACCACAAGCAAACACCTACTTTTTGTTTTGTTTTTTCCAATTTAGATTTGAGCTTCCGTCCTCGTTTTCCAGTCCACCCGGTCACAAATTCTGACCCTGGATAAGAGAATAACAAATAGTGACCATAAACAGGTATTTGAAACAAGGCATGACAACATACAATACAAATACATTACAGTAACACAAACAAAATCGTAACACAATACAAGCAAAGGGAGCACACATTTTCCCCGAAGCTTACCAAGAGAGGTTTCAGCAGTGAAGGAATGCTTGGTGCCTCGGTTGGACTCAAACACAAAGCCTGGTAGGTCTTCTTTTAGGATGGTGGCCTGCTGACCGTCTGAGTTATGAATGGCTATCTCGCCCTCCTTTAGACATGTGAGTGACCAGTTGCCCACTGTGAGCTTCGTGGGTCCCACTGCTGACAGGATGGGTTGGCTAGCTGTGACTGGCTTCACCTGACTTCTGGCACGCTGCAGCTTCTCCAAAAACTCACTTCGACTCTCTTTATTAAAAAATAAATAAATAAAATCTGAAACACTTTTAAATCACTAGATAGTTTATTTTAAAAGCTCTTCTAATAAGCTCTTAGACTTAACAATCCACATGATGAATACCAAGCCTCATCTGGAATCAATCACAGAGAGAGAGACTACTGTACAAAAAAAATAAATTAATTAAAAAAAATAAAAGGGTAAACAAACAAAAAAATAAGAATTACAACACAATCAAGTTACCTGAACTGTCAGAACCTCCCTCTGGGCTGCCACTGGAGTACATAGTAGCCAATTTTCCATCCAAGATGAAGCGAAACCAGCCATTGCTACCATTGGAAAGCTCCAGGGCAGCAGCATCACTCCATATATATAAACAGTCCCTGCCTCTGATAATGGACCAATCCCGCCAATGGTAGGGCTTGCCCTGCTGAACCTCTTTGGCATCTTCCTGGGGCTCATCCTCCTAAAATAAAGTGATTTTAAATTAAATTCAGTTTACAGACAAAATGAATAGAGTATTTCATATTTCTAAATGACAAAGATTTTATTTTTGGCGGTCTGTTACCTTCTCTGGTTTGGCTTCTTCCTCGTTCTCATCATCAGAAGTTGGGCCTGCCAGAGTGGACACCTTATTAATGACACCCAGTCTGGCCAGCTGATCCAAGAACACATCTCCTCCCTTATCGACCAGATCCCGTATGATCTGCAGTGCCAGCAAGTGACCATCATCGTCATCCTGTGGGGGGTGGGGGGGGAGGAAAGCATCTTTCAAGTCCTTTTGATAATACAAACCTCGATATAAGTTCTCATCACGGTATACCACATTAGATTTTTAAAATTGAAATATATATTACACTCAAGCACTTTATTAGGAACACCTGTAATTCTAATCATGTAAGGATCTAATCAGACAATCGGGGCTGCAGTGCAAGGCATAAAAACATGCAGGTACAAGTCTGTGATACATCAACCATCAGAACGAGGGATAAAAGAAATCGTGCTGCTTTTCACCACAGTATGATTGTTGGAGCCAGTATTTCTGTACCTGCTGATCCCCTGGTATTTTTCGCACACTCCAGGCTTTAGAGTTTACTCAAAATAATGCAATAAAGAAAAAAAAAATTGGTGAGCAGCAGTTCTGCGAACAGATAAATGTAAACAGAGACTGGCCAGACTGGTTCAAGCTGACAGAGAGGTTACAGTAACTCTGATCACCTCATTGTGAAACTGTCATGGGCTGAAAAACATTTTAGAATGCATAACACAAAGTTCCACTTCGGTCATTCAAGCACAAAAAGTGATTGTACTGGGCATAGGCTCACCAAAAGCCCAGGAAAAACGGATGGTTTTGATGAACTTTGATTTCCGCTAAGGAACACATTACAGGGTCAGAACGTGGTACAAACAGCATAAATCCATGGACCCGACTTGTCTTGTATCAACAGTCTAATCTGGTGGAGGTGTTGCAATGAGTATTGGGGAATGTCATCAATTATGACTTAAATGCCAATTTGAATGACTTGAATGCAACAGAATATTTTAGTATTGTTGCTGCCCATGTGCATCTCTTTAGGCCATAATCTACCTTTTAGACATGCATCTAAAAATCTGCAGGAATGTGTGTTATAGAGCGAAATCTCAATTGAGAACTTTAAGAGTGAAGGGAAGCCCTACGCAGTATCACGATAGAGTTTATAAAGTGTTAGGGTAGAGTAAAAGCTTCAACATGAAGCTTGTTTCAAGTTTTAAATCAGAGACAATGTGTAAGAGAAATTCAAGGGAGTTTACAAACCACAAAAAAAAAAAAGAAAGAAATAAAAACAATAAAACACTGACCTCCTGATCCAGAACAGTAGCTGTGATTTCCACCAGGATCGTGGGCAGATTGTGTCCAGCATCAGAATCACACACTTCCTTAAGCAGCACTTCAGAACTGTAATGAACCATCTTCCTGATGAGCGCTAAACTAGCTTTCCTACACAGGAGAGGACACAGCACATGTTACTCAGACCTTAAATATAATTTGTAGATGTAAAAAATGAAACTGAAACATGGGCTTTTTTTATTCAGTTGTGAGCTACTTTACTGTTGGTCATGTACTTCCCTATAACGCAAAATATTTTTAACCTACATTCTTGACCATGAAAGTCACAATCTTTAAATCATGCCCTTCTCCCATACACCAGACCACGCCAAGATATTAGCATATTGATAAGAAGTTAGGATAAGTGTGTGTTTTTGAACCTCTGGGCCACTCTTGATTGAAGATAAATAGGAATCTACTTTTTTCATAATGTGATTTAAATGTTTATTACCCTTCAAGTACACAAGTGCTAATTAATAATAAAAAATTCACTCTACTTTATGATGGAGTCTGTTTAATGTTTCGAGAATTTGTACTGACTGACCAGTATCGAGGGCAATAGTAAGACAATAAAATGCAGGCTTCTTCAAAGCAAAAACTTTAATATTGCTATTTTCTTCCACTGCCCTCTGGGAGTTTCACTTCACAGCCCTGCCAGTGTAATGCACTGGAATATATACTGTATAAATTATGAAGCAAATGAACCTTATTGAAGGCAGCATGGTATGCTGAAAGGTTTGTGCAAATACTGGAAGCAGTCTCTTCAAATAGATGGGTGCCATCTCAGGGTCTCCTTTCGGCTCACTACCCTCCTCCTCTTCTTTATTCAGATCCTTCTTTTTCTTGTCATCCCCTTTGTTCACAGGACACATCCAGTCCCCTAAAGCACAAATAAATAAAATGTTCAAAATGGACTTGACCACAACAGGCTAAAATTAAGGCTTACAGTGTACGATACAAATAACTCTTAACTTCTACTCAGAGCACACAGATCAAACACTTAATGGCAATCACAGCACAAAGGTGCTCGCACTGCCCCAACATGCACGTTTTATCTATAGCTGACAGGACAATGTTACAGATAAACCACCAAGGATGGCTTTGCCAGTGTTCAATAGAGCGCAGACTGAATATATATTATTACAACGTAGTAAGATGCTCTTGATTTCTGACATCCATAAATAGAAGAAGAAGTGAAACTGCTCACAGCTTATGTCTAGTTTTCGGACATGCATCCAGTTTGACACAAATGAATCTGATTTGGTCAAACAAATTTATCAGGCATAGCATACACACAAACACACAGCGTAATACAAGACATTCAATTCATAAGCAATTAAGCCAAACACAATTTTGCCAAGAAGGATCAGTGTAAGCACATGTTCTCTTGAGCGCCATTAAAAATAAATAAATAAATAAATAAATTCAATAAAGACATGGTCTTTGGGGGGGGCTGTAACACACCTGGAGACTGAAGAATTGCTACAACCTCGCTATGACCCCTCTCCCTGGCCTTGTCCAGGGGAGTTTTGCCATCTTCATCCCTCAGATCAGGGTTGGCTCCATGGCGTAGTAATGTCTTACAAAACAAACAAAGGAAAAAAACAGTCATTTAAAAATGACACATTTAAAATATGGACCAAAAGAAATTTGAGAATTACAGCTTCTGCTACCTTGGCTACTTGTGGTCTTCCAAAACAGGCAGCATAATGCAGGGATGAAGATCTTTGGCCTCTGTTGACATCTGCACCTCTCTCACACAAGAACTCCACCTAGGAGCAGAGTACAGTTGAGCACCTGACATTTACCTGCTTACCCTGGACTAAGCGGTTGGTCCTGGTCCTCTGACCAACAGCATTAAGCTTTAATGATACATGGTATTCATAGCCGTTTTCAATGTTGTCGAGTTTTATTCTTTTATGCAAATATTTACCCGTCCTAAATTAACCAAATCGTGCTGGGTGCATATGCACTGCTCTCATTCTGTTCCCCTTCTGACCACAGACGCATCATTGTTGATCCTCATTTACACACAAACAAACCCTTCAAACACCAACTGTTTAGGACTACACTATTGCACATGTGTAGTTTGCATAATGTTAAACTTTAAATATCTACACACTGAGCTATTCGAGTGAAAATTCTCACCATTTCCTGTGTACCAAACGCTGAGGCCCAATTCAAAAGTGTCTGGCCCACATCGTCCATAAAATTAACTTCAAATGCTGGAAGATAAAAAAAAAGAAAAAAAGAAAAAGGGCAATTGGTCTCAAAACATAACACAACGTAAAAGGACTAAATTACCTTAAGCCAAATACAAATATGGACTCACCTCCAGTGTCGATGGCATCAATGAGTGCATCTGTGTCTTTGCTACGAATACAGTCGATGAGCTGGCGATGAGAGCGTTCTCCGGAACTGTCGAGGCGTCGCAGCCCTGGGATACGGCCACCTGAACCTGCTGTGGATTTGGGCAAGGCCTTACGCCCCTCAAACAGCAAGACTAGCAACAGGTCTACCAAGCGCATCGTATCCAGCACACAACGTTCGTCACCTTGCAGTGCACTCTCCATCGAGTCGGGCAGCTCGGAGCGCAACAGGTCCTAAGAAGTCGTGCAAAAGGGTTTGAATAAAGCACCCAACTCATAATGGACTTGTATTTAGTTACAGGCAGCATTTAGTTCTACCTAAAGTATATGAACCAATCACACTTCTATAAAGCACTGATAAGGCAAAATCAACTATTTTGTTTTTGCTGTACATTTAAGACAATGGGGTTTAAGACCGAAGATAAATAGGAGGCTATAGAGCAAATTATTTAGAGCAGAGGCAGTGTGTTATAAAAACCCAGGGCTCAAACCAAGAGCAGATATTCAGCTGCCACAAATTTGGAGGCACACAATTTGTATTCTGTAGTGATTTCCCTTAAATAAAAATAAATAAATACATATTTTTAGAAAGTCACTATTGCTGTCCCTAAAATGCATAAAGCTTCAAATAAACACTCAGACATTCTGTATCTATTTGTCACCCTTGACACTTCCAGAAAAATATCAAGTTTATGAAAGAGTGGAATTCCAATCGCGATGTGAACAAACTTACGTGTGTAACGAGCGGCGAGCCCCTGCACAGGGTGGACAGCAGGCTGACGATAGTGGACACCTGGTTGCTAAGTTTGGAGTCGGGGGCAGATGGGGCACCTCCTGTAGATGTCCTGCCTGGTTTACAGGTGGAGGAAGGACCAGCGACTAAACCTCCTGCAGCAGCCATACGTGATAGAAGTTCTTCACTCAGGCCGTGTTTGGCCAGCGGAGCTGGATCAACCCCACGCCGTGTAAAACGATCAGCCAGAGAGGCAAAGCAGCGCAAGGCTCCATCTGAAACCTGCAACATTAAAAGATCCTATTTTTAGGGCTTAAATGAGGAATTGATTATATAAGCACCAGCATGTGCACGTGTGCGCACGCTGGTACGAAGTTTGGTACACGGTAAACATCTATAATTGGTTAATCCCAACAAAGACTGAGTCTCAATTGTAAATAAGAGCAACAAAATGTGAGACAGGTTATAACTTTTGAAACATGCTGCAAAAGATGCAAACATATGTAAAACAATATGTAGCAGGTGGTAAAGGCAGGGAGCATCATAGCGTGTCACAGGCGTTTCTCCCCGAATGTAAGCAGCGTCATTAGTTTTTTTGCCTTTTTTTTTTTAAAAGAGAAAAATGCAACCTAAAAAAACTATACTGTGGGCGTGTCACAGGCGACAGTAGGCAGCGCATACGACAGGCAGAATTAAGGGCTGGCAAAACTTTGGAGCAGTGTGAGGAGCAGTAATGGTAGCACGCAGGCTTCATGATCTGTGCGTGGGCGGAGTCGCGGGCAACATACAGAATTAAATAAAGACAGGTCTAGCTCCGAGAATGCTTTTTTTGTTTAATCGCAACAATAAGTTGATTAAAATAAATGTAAAAATTTTTTTTTATTAAATTATACACATGTAACCACAATAACAGGTCTATTTGCTCTGAATAAGAAGTTCTCCGAGGCAGGCTGTAAATCTTCCCAAGATTTAAGTTCCCAAGAGGATGCACTATGGAGACATATCAGGTCCACGCTTGCTAATCGTTCATGGTCACAGCACCTTTATGTGAATGTTACGGAGGTCTCAGCATCTCATGTATACAAATTCACCAAAACGTGGGAATGAATTGTATATGAACTGTTTTTCGCACAGACCAGGGTCTCCGTAGGGTGAATGAAGTTTGAAATGCACGTTCTCATGGAGCAGGAGGCTTTTCAAAGGCTGTATATAACGTAACATATTGCGCTATACAACGCTGCTGGTGAATATTTTGTGTGTTACATTTTCAGCCGTTTAAATAGCATGCCTGCAGCATCACACTGGCATTTTTAGCAAGACAACGCAAAACGTGAAATCCAGGTTCACACACCAGATGTAGATGGCGCAAGGGGGAGGGGCTGCACAGAAATATAGGAGAGATGCAAACAGCGACACGGCTTCAGGGATGAAATAGGTCATGTCATGCAAACTAAATCAATATAAACAGTGTTGTCTCATCCTCTCTCTTTTTAAAATATACAGATGGACTGCCCAGGCCTAACTTGTACTACTACAGAACCTTTAAAGAATGACAACTGGTACACTTCATTGGTGTGTCTGAATGGACCAATAAGGAACCTTTACATAAAAGTGAGCTATGCCTGAATAACAAAGACTAATTTCTGGATTAATGCCATCTGAAAAGGGCTTAATATTTCCTAGTCTGCTGCAGAGTGTTTTATGTCTCCTGTATTGTCAAGACAGGATAAGCAACAGCAGCACAGTACTCTCAAATAACTCTCTTTTTTTTTTTTTTTTTTTTAACTAGCCACATTGGTCTGTGTGTCTTAAAATGCATATATAAAGAATGTAGGAAAGATCAAAAAACACCATGCAATTGCACAAAGAATTTATTTAAATCTGCCTTAATCCTTTAATCTTTTCTAATCTCTAACAATCATCTACACATAAGAAATGTTTTCAAATAAGTTTAAAACTAAAAAGTAGGCCACATAGGAACATGGTTAACGCATGGTTATCAACTTGACATGTTACCTGGTGGTCCTCGTGCTTGAGCAGACTGGACAGGGACTCCACACAGGTCTCGAGGGACGAGTCTTGTGGCTCCATCTTACTGCAGAGCCGAGACACGACTGCCATGGCTGAGTGCAGTGTGTCCTTGTGCACCAGGTGACCACTGTCCCTAATGAAACTCAGAACACAGTTCAACCCTCCAGCCTCAAACACAGCACCAGACTCCCGCGTGCAGATCAGCTCCAACACCTACGAAAAAAGAAAAAGCATATGATAGCTTTGTAGCTTTCAACATTTGCATAATATACACAGCTACTGTTCACAGCTACTAATCTACACTGTTAAAATAAGACAGTATCCAGTTGGAATAAATCATCAATTTAAGAGAAAAAAAAAATGAGGATGCAGTTAAAAAAACTAAATTATTATGCAAACTCAAAGCAGATCAGAGGACAAAAGGAAATATTTTTTTTTAAAAAGCACATAACAGCAGCAGAGCACAGAACTCTTAGTTTTTTGCCTTTATGACAGTATGCACCTTGACACACTGCTCTGCTAGATCTCTGCTCGTCCTGTTGTTGAGCTCCACGACCACCAGTCTGTTACAGAGGGCCTTTATGGCTCCGTCCACCCCGACTATCCTGCGAGTGCATTCTGCTGACACATCCAGGTAATACGTGATGGCCCGGGCAGTCACTTCGAGGACGTTGTCAGGGGCACTCTCGTCCAGGAAGATCTTACAAAGGGCAGGAAGAAATGTCCTTGGAGGACACCTGAAGACAAAAGTGATAAAGAAAATGAAGAGAAGATACAGCGATGCAAAAAAGCCAAACTCACAATACTCAATGTACTACTGTAGGATCATTCAGAAAATATAAATTAAAAAAGGTTTTATTTTTTTTTTTTTTTTTATAAAGCCAAATGTGGAAATTTTCTGGATGAAATATTACAATGATTTTAAGAATTGGCTTAGCAATATTAGTGAGGTCTTCCACTTTAGAGAGAATGAAAATCCTCTTCTGGTTCACAGAAAACCGTAAGTGATTTGCACTCACGTCTCAAAGCAGCGGTCCACATTATCCGACATGAGCAGGAGCATGCAGAGCTGCTCTAGGGCGATGAGCTGCATATCGCGCTCATCGCCCTGCCCCATCTGCAGCCATTCCAGCAGTGTGTCCGGGTCCACATCGGCCATGACACCCAGTCACAGCTTCCGCCGGTCAGACGAGAAAGAGAGAGTATGAGCCGTCACTTGTTCTCTTGCAGGTTCATGAAGTCTTCACCTAAAGGGAAAGTGACAAAGTAAGCAAAAAGAGCACCAAACTTCAATAAATTTCATAAACTCGCTTTGAGTTTAAAGCATCAAAAACACACCTCATCACTTGATACCAAATTTTTATAATTAAGGCATAAATCTCAGAGACTGGGCTCATGTATGATGTAATTTGAAAAACCTGACTTTGGTGTGTGTGTGTGTGTGTGTGTCACATAACAGGTGAAAAACAAATCAAAAGTGAGATTCCATTATTTCATCCTCGAAGATTTTACCAGCACGTAATGCAATATATACAGAATTTATTGTCCAGACTGAAAACATGATGAAATTAAACAAACATCTGAAGGTCTGTGTGGAATAAATTGAAGAGCAGAAAATTGCTCCGTGATCAACTGCAAGAACAGGAAAACCACAACCATCTTCCTCTCATCGTTCAAAATGCCTAATATTTACCAAACAGCCATCAAAATCTCCACAAGTGTTTTCACCAATTCTCATAATACTGATGCAAGCATTCTGGACGGAGTGCCAGTCGATTGTAGAGCATAAAGACGCATACTTACACACTACAGTGTGTAAAGCTCAGTGGTTAAGGCATTGAGGCACTACAGGTAGCTCAGTGGTTAAGGCATAGGCATTAGACTATGGTTCAGAAGGTAACAGGTCCAAACCCCACGACCACCAAGTTGCCACAGTTACTAACTACACAGTGCTAACCCCTATAACACAGTGCAGTAGACCTTTATACATGTTCATTGCTCACAGTAATTTTTCTGTTTTGTTAACATGCAGGGTGCTGAACGTGAGCGGTAAAGTTTTTTCCGTTCATATTACTGCTAATATTCTGTGAGCTGAAGAAAGAATTTGTCACCTCTCTCCTTCTCTCTTTTTAGTCAAACTAGTCAGAGATAAAGTAAAGCACATCAGGGTCAGAACCCTCCAGTGACATGAAACACAGTGCACTGCTCAGGATACCTTGGTTTTCAAAATAAAAAAATAAATCAAATTAAGAAGAAGAACTGAATGTGAACTAGTTCAATTTTTGACAGGGTAAACTTGGTTCAAAACTAAAAACCGAGAACTACAAACTTGTTCATTTTAATGTGTGAACTGTGTGAAGTAGCTCTTGTGATGTGAAAACAGCACAAGACTGTTAACATGACTTTCAGTTGTGTTAATTTTTTTTTTAATGAAATGCTGAAACATGCTGAAACATAGAACTAACGAGCTGACAAAGGAAAAAGTTAAACCAACCTGATTTTAATAGGTTCATTATGTTATGAAACAGCTTTTAGTGTGTATACCTGCCAAGGAGCTGAAAAATAAAAGTAAAGATATGTACTTTAAGGTGTGAAAAATTTTTCTTTTTAAAATGGGCCTTATAAATTTGGCATCCAAAAAAAAAAAAAAGGATCATTCATGAACCGGTACTGAGGTCAAGGTAATAGTATATGACTTTTTTACGATACCCAGCCCTACTGACACCTATACTTTCTTGTGGTTTGCTTAACTTTCACACCGATATCATAAAAAGATGTACGAAAAAAATAATCTGCATCATCTTTAACCTGATAAGGCACAGACCTAAGTGGGAAAAGGATGACGGAGGTAACAAAACCAACCGTGCACTCAACTACAAATCTACTTGAACCTATTGCTTTTAAAAGCCTTTTGTAGAAAATTTTATTCCAGAGCATCAATTACACTTGAGCAACATTTTACTACATCTTGGTCATCAAGGTGCTCAGGGAGGTAAGGCTGTGCACAAGCCTATGACACAATACACAGGTCCAATATGCTGCCATCCTCTTAAACAGTGTACGAATCAGAAGGCTGGATGTAAAAATAAAAAAGCAACGACTGTTAGGATGCTCTCCGCACAGCAGGACACAGACCAAGTCTGTATTTGCTTTAATGTCCAAAATAAGAAAACCTATTTTAAGGTAATGGAAATTAATTTTACATTACTTACACAACTTCTGGTTTTGGAAACTTTTAAGTAACAGTTTACCCCACTGTGTTAAATTAGTTAAATTTCAGAATCACAAATTGTTCCCAAAATATTTTGTGACATATATAATGTAAATATTGTGCTGAATTGAGCCCAAATTAAGAAATTATGATTCGGCAGAAGTATTTTACATGCTCAAAAATTCAAAACCAGGCAAAAATACAAAACAGACAATCATGATACACTAGATTACTACAAAGATTTATACGCCTTTTATGCAAAAATATATAATTTGGTCAACGAGGCCTAGAGTAACTTACTACATTAGGAATGTAAAAATACCTAAACAAGCAGGAGACCCGAATGTGTTTGACTCAACATAAATGTATGGTAGAGAGACGAGTAGATAACCCAGACACTACCACTGGACTCTCCCCCCCACCCTTTTTCTTCTAAAATGTACAACAAAAAAAGCAAACCACTGAACGATGATCGGCAGGATTAATTAAAAGTGATTTTCAAAACTCATATCCATTCAAACTTCTTTGAAGGTCTAAAAACTTTAGCGCATAAGAAACACAAAAATGTCTTGTTAACAAGTTAAGTCTCTGGCGTGAGGATGTTTGCATCTGCATGACCATCCTCACCAGCTTGGCCTAAGCTTTTGCATTTGCAAATGCATTTGCTCCATTGAGATCCCCTTAAGTAGGACAGCCAGTCTGGTTTAAAGGTTGCTCAAGAGGAAAAGGTATGAGGAAAGTTATGAAACAAGAATAATAATTCATTCTTTCTTTTTTTTTCTTTTTCTTTAAACCGCCATGCCAGCTTCTGGCTACATTCATAACCAAAATCATAAGATGTTTAAGACTTTTTTTTTTTCCTTCAAAGAACTTAAACTAAATTTGGATGTACTTGGTTAAGAACTTTTTCAAAAGGTGAGTTAAACAAATTCCTCACAGGATTAGAAGAATGACAGTCTAATAAAACATGTTTAACTGACAGGATTTTTACCATGATGAACATTTTGGTGAATTTACTCTTTTTACTCAACATTTCTATTTATTGAATGATAAATATGTAATGAAATATAATCTCACGAACTCGAAAGATTAAAGCACAAGTCCTTAGTGAAGAGAAGTTTAAAAAAAAAAAAAAAAATTGGTATAATATGCACTAAATTTTAAAAAGTGAGTAATGAGTGATGTGTACAAAGCAAATGATAAACGTGTACACCATGAAACTCTGAGGATCTGACTGCTGTGTGAGGAGATTAATCCCCATCTGGATGAGTCACAAAAGCGACTACATTGCAGTTGATGTCGTCATGCTAACAGTTAACCAGGACAAGAGTTCAAAAGAGTTGATTAAACCAACTAACACCGTACCAGACTTGTGCTTCAGCAAACAGGCCAGACTAAATTAACCAACTACTCTAATCAGCTTATCTCTCCGACAATTACTTTAATGCACCAACTTGATCCAGCCAACAAGCACGAAGAAATAGTTATATCTATGACTTGAGACTAAATGAGTCGAGGTCTCGCTTGCTGTTGGTTCAGCAGAACAGAACGCAGGCCCACTCTGCTGTTTGGATCAGCTGTAGCTAAGAAACCTGACCAACACTTATCAGCAGCTCAGCCCGACAAACTGCTGTCACCTGATACAGACAGAACCAGCCGCCCTCCGACTCAGTACAGCCGAACGAACATTCTGTACATTTCTTAGCTGTTAACTACATAAACACGGACTACTCAAGGCAACAGGGAGATATACGTATAATTAACTGGCGAAATATAATCAGCAGGGCTGAGCCTGAGCTGGGTCATGTTAGCTAGCTAGCTAATAAAAAAAACATCTTTCTTCTCTCGTCATATAATAATTATATACAATCAATTTAATCTTATTAGTCTCCGAGCGAGTCTCTCTGCTGCTTCTAATGCCTTTAACTAGAGTGTATTTTAATGAACAGCGTCACAGATAAGATGAACTACAACAACCATGTTAGCTTGCTAAACCCGGCTAGTTTATGCTAGCTGGTTATGGTTATGTTAAACTTCCAGTCTAAACGCTAACACGAAGCTAATTCAGTAAACCATTAAATAAACACTCATTAAAGACTAAAACATTCTCACCGCTACTTAGGACCAGTGTCATGACTGTTTATTCTAAATCTGTGGATAAACCGTGAAGCTAAACACACACAGTCACTCACACGGCCCGGTGTTTACCGACAATCCGCGAGCGTAGAGTTCTGCGCGAGCGCCAGGCCTAGCCGCCTCACTCCGTCCGCGCGCACAGGAAACGCGGCCGGCTTTTTCTCCTCACCGACAGAAGCAAACTCACCGATTAACGGGAGACACCAAGAAATCAGGACGGCTTTCAGTTCACACCGGGAAAATCGCAGTCAGTTAACAAAAAAAAAAAAAACCCATCAACGCTTCTTCATCCCCTTACTTCTCCTCTCACATGAACACAGCGCTAAAGGTCAGAGTGAGGGGGAGACGGCGGAGAGCTCCGACTGAAATGGAGCCGTCGAGGGGAAGCAGCGCGAGGCGTCGCATCACGAGGCACAGCGCTGCGTTTCCACAACCCACCACTAGGGGCGCTAACAAGCACGCCGCGTCCACTCAACAGCGCCACCGACGATCTGTTCATCGAACCGACTGTAATTTATCAATTTAAAGTTTTCATTCGTTTTAATTTGATTTTCATGTCTTTTATTTATTACTACCGGTCTAAGGCGCTTTCACAAATGTAAAATGTTTTGTTGACTGTCATTGAACTGAATAAAAAAAAGAATTACTGTTTTATATATACAGGTACATCTCAATAAATTTGAATATCATCGAAAAGTTTATTTATATTAGTAATTCAATTAAAAAAGTAAAACTCATATTATATCGATTCATCACACCCAGACTGATATATTTCAAGTGGTTTTTTTATTTTGATGATTATGGCTTACTGCTATTGAAAACCCGAAATTCAATATCTCTGAATATCTCTGAATTTTACTTAGGAAAAAACAAACAAAAAAAAGATTATTATCACAGAAATGTTTGATTGCTGAAAAGTATGAACATGTACAGCACTCAGTTCTTGGTCAGAGCTTACTTTGCATGAATTACTGCAACAATCGGTGTGGCATGGCAGTGATCAGTCTGTACAGATATCAGCAGTTATTCCTCACTCACACACTCACTCACTCACACACTATCATGTGTACAGGGTCGCAGGAGACTACCAGAAGACTCCAGGGCAAGAGGAGGGGTACACCCTAGATAGGGTACCATTCCATTGCAGGGCGCTTGCGCGCACACCCCGACCCTGGAGGTGCAAGGCGACCATGCTGCCTAGTAATTATTTCACTGAATGCAAAATAAGACAAATAATTCTAGATCCATACACTTTGCTACTTACAGTGGCTTGCAAAAGTATTCGGCCCCCTTGAACTTTTCCACATTTTGTCACATTACAGCCACAAACATCAATCA
>JAQQZT010000005.1:23056058-23066560 GCA_030068275.1 Clarias platycephalus
CAATAATTATCGATATCGACCAATATGAAACACTGATATCGTGATACAGTTTTCAGCCATATCGCCCAGCCCTAGTTATTCATATTTCAAAATATGTCAGATTCTTTCCGGACACCCTGTATAACAGCAGATAAAAGGTGTTTCAACAGGTGTGCGCTGCTGCCTCACCCAACTGTGTGTTGTCTCTTCGAGGCAGCTCCCTGACCAGGGCCACAGCGTGCTCCGACACCTCCACTGCCTCGCGCTGGGCTAACTGACGCAAACACGCTACCACCGCCCTGCGTAGAAACAGGTGCGAGCTGCACAGGTTCACCTGCATACAAACATACCCACTTTTAGGAATAACTGGAGGAGTAAAATAAAGGTAAAATATGCCACGTGCTGACAGCAAAAGCTGAGGTAAAGCTACAGTCACAAACAAACAAAAGAAACAGGAGAGCAGTGCAGTGATATGACTTAAAATTTGTTATTAAGATGCATTTAATCCAGTTATAATCATATAATCAGTACCTGAAAAACACTTTTTGCAGACGGGGGTAAACAGAAAAGAAAAAGGGAGTAGTTAAGAAGCAGAACTATTGCCAAGGATTCTTCTTACTAATCCTACATTCAATCCTGCAAATTTGCTTTATTTTTGTTAATATCATATGGCCAAAAGTCTGTGGACACCTGACCGTATCCATAATTCACTCTCTCTCTCTCCCATCGTCTATACCACTTTTTCCTGTATTCAGGGTGCCTATCCCAGGAGGCTTAGGGCAGGAGGCAGGGTGCCAATCCATCACACACATACACACTCATTCACACACTACGGGCAATTTGGGAACGCCAATTAGCCCAATCTCTATGTCTTTGGACTGTGGGAGAAAACCGGAGTACCCGGAGGAAACGCACCAAGCACGGGGAGAACATGCAAACTTCATGCAACCATAACACTCATGTTATTTTATTATTATTTTTTAAATAAATTTTTTTTTCCCCCATTCAGATTTAATACATACTTTGCTGTTATAATAGCCTCTACTGTTCAAAGGAGGCTTTAAACCGCATAGCTGCAGGATTTGTCAATTCAGCCACAAGACTACTAGTGAGGTCATTAACTGATATCAGGTAAGAAGGCCTGGGAGGGATGGCATGCCAACTCACCGCAAAATTATACAGAGCACTTGGAATGTACGAAAAACCTAAAACCATAATTTCACCATGTCCTGTCATATACAACCTTGTATTGGTTAAATTCAATTCAATTTTATTTTTATAGTGCTTTTAACAATTTTCATTGCCGCAAAGCAGCTTTACACAATCAAAATTATGGAAATTTGTATGAAAGGTGAATGTGTAAAAATCTAAATGATCAGATAGTCCCTGAGGAGCAAGCCGAGGGTGAGGGTGTCAAGGAAAAACTCCTGAGATGGCAGTAGGAAGAAACCTTGATAGATACCAGACTCTACAGGGAACCCATCTTCATCTGGGTGATAACTGATAGAAGGGACTGATCTGCCATCATACTGTGTGTTAGGAATCTGGAAGTTCGTTATTGAAGGCTGAACTATCGAGCGACTGCAGTAACAAGTCCTCAGAGATCAGATGTCTGCATCAGCCGAGGCCAGGACCTGATGTTAAAGTGGACCGAATTGGTTGTACATGTCTATCGCAGAAAATAAAATCCCAGGCACTAACCTTGCAATGAGAGGCTGTGACTGTAATTGTTTATGCCACAAAATGTTAAAAACCACAAGGCCTGTTAGAGTTAGTGTTAAAAAAAACCCTGAAAGTTAGTGAGTGAGAGAAAAATAAGAAAAAGAGGCAGAAAAAAAACTAAGTAGCAAATGGTGAGTGCTTCAAATGGTAGCCTGGCAGTAAAGAAGGAAACATACCAAAATAGAATAATCCAACATGATTCCCTGTATGAGAGAGTAAAGCACAGCACTGTCATAGCAACGAATGGCATCTCATGCCAGAAAAACTCAACTCTCTTAAAAGTAAAAACTTCATTAGAACATTTTGTTATTCCAGTACATATAAAGACTAAACTCAGGGAAAAGGCTCAGTATTTCTATTCACAAATGAATGATATAATATTAATCCATAACAACACACATAAAAACTATTTATAGTTATATAGTTCTTAGTTAAGCCTTTATTCATCACATATACATTACTGCATAGTCAAATTCTTTATACTTATCCCAGCTTTTTGTTAGGAGGCTGAGGTCAGAGCGCAGGGTCATTATCTAGCGCCCCTGAAGCTAACAGGTTTAAGGGCCTTGCTCAAGGGTCTAACAGAGACGTTTAGTGGTGACTGGTGGACTGAGTGGTGGAGCTGGGGCTTGAACAGTATGTGTCCCGACAGCTCTTTTCACAATAAGATACTGTACCTTTAGAAGAGCAGGTGGAGTAATGCAAGAACAGCATCTCTTTGATTTGGACTCTACAAAAATACATCACTGAAAAAATGCCACAATATAGTACAGTGGATATAAAAAGTATACTTTTTTTCAATTCAATTCGATGTTATTTATCTAGGGCTTTTAACAATAGTCATTGTCTCAAAGCAGCTTCACAAAATGAAAAGAATATTTTAAAGAATTTATGGAAGTGAGATTTATACAAGTTTAAAAACAAAAATCAAAACAAATCATATTCTTCCAGCATTAACATGATATAGCAACTGACAAAATGTCAGAAAAGTTAAAAAAAAAAAAAATAAGGCTTATAATAACCTGCTTAAAAATACTTTGTTAAAGCACCTTTGTTAGAGCACTGTGTGTCTGTGTTATTTTGGAAGTGAGAGTCTCAACTGAGCAGAACAATTAAACATAGATAACTTTTAAAACTACAAATTACTACTAAAATGCAAATCTTGTAACGATCAGGCACAACGTTCACAGCCACATGCACTAAATGTGCTTATAATAAAGGATAAAACAATCAATCGTTAAAAAATGGTGTGTTCAGAAAGAATGTGTGTGAGAACCACCGATACAGTACATCATGTAGACAAACCCCCATCATTTTTTTAAGATCCTAATTTTATTGTCGATTTCATTAATTAAGTATGTGTGGTGTGTGTGTGTGTAAGATACTCACACAGAGACTGGGGACAAGACTGGCCAGGTCGACATGGTGGGGTGAGAACATGTGCAGGTGTTGGAGACAGGCAAAGGCTTGAGCCTGCACCAGGCAGTCTGGACTGTCCTGCATTATAGCACAGGCCTGTAAACATGAGCTTCTCATCGCACACATGCCCACACTTTCACCTGGACACAAGACAAAACACCACATGGGTATAAACAAATGTTGTGGAACAGCTTATAGGATGTTTATAAGTTTATAGTATCCAGATTAAGGTATCCACTGACAAATGTAGTGAGGCTTCAAAACGGTTTTGGTAACTTCCACAAAAGTATAGAAACACTGCATTAAAAACTAATCGTATTGTCAGAAGTTAATATGAACAACAATTAAGGTTCTGAACCATTGATTTTATTCACACAAAAGCCTGATAAAAACAGTGAGATTTTTTTTATACTGTAAAAACTCCTTTATAGTTTTTTTTAATACTGAATCACTTGTTAGGAGAACAGTTATATTTCCACTTGCCTTTAGTATAGTCAAGTAAATAAGGAATGACCTATTTTTGGAAATGCTATACTGAAAAATATTCAATAACTATGTAGTGATGGGGCTCGACTTGCCCAGAGAATTTCTGTTACCACTCAAGCATTTACAATCAATTTACTACAGTGGAACATCTGAACAACAAGATCATTCCAGTCGTAAATTTAAAACGGAATTATCTCATACAGATAACTAATTCAGATCCTTGTCGAACACAGTCCAAACTGAGTTATCTTAGAATATCTGTAGAACATGAGAGAAATCCATTTACGGCAACTTCAACCGATTTTTCAAGATTTAGAAAGACACACACTTGTAAAAGTCCCACAATTCACAGAGTCAGACCAAAAACCAAACCATGAAGCTTAAGGAACTCTCTGTAGACCTCTGCCATAAAAACGAAACAGTTAAGTCTATTAACCTTTAAACAGTAACAAAGTTAGTGCTAATTTAGTCGTCTAACACAGTACTGTAGTTTGTAATTTAACTTAAATGATTGAAAATTAAACATTTTAAATGCACTCATCTCATATTGCAAAATGTCCCACTGATTTTTGGAGCTTTGTTATCGGGGACAAATAGCTCCTGGTAGGGTCTCAAGGTGCACGAAGCAATATATACAAGGCAATAACACGAGGAACAGTTACGGATTGGTCCCTACAGCTACATAATTAGAAAATTTAGAAAAAAAATAAAACAATATATATGCCCACACCATAAAATGATAAGATGGTTCAGATTAAAAGAGGTGTGTTCCCATCCAAGTTGATTTTTGTGTCTGTTTATAGGATGCTATTCCAAAACAATCTACCAAACCCTCTTTTGATAAACTATCTGTATTTATTCCAGTGAAGATTTATTTGATATCATCCATCATTTGTAAACTTTATGTTATGGAATTATTAAGCATTCACTTGACACGGATGTCTGTACCTTGCAGGTCTGGACCCAGTGATATGATGAGCGCACTGAGGCAGCGCCCCAGGCTCTGCTGCACCTCCATATGAGTGTGTGGCGTGGTGAGGAGCAGGTTCAAAATTAACATCAAGCTGGCCTCCATATGACTGCGATACAAAGGTCCAGCCTGGTCCACCACCATGGCCAAGGAATGGAGAGCGCACATCTGCACAGATAAAAATGACTATAAAATGATTAGTGTGGAGTGGTAAGACCTCTACTAAATAAATGTTACATTAGACTTGACGGTCAGTGAAGTGATGGAAAATTCCATCAAATAAAATATGAAGGTGTGTCTCACCTGGACCTCTGGCGAGCTGCTCTCCCGTGAGAGTGAGAAAAGAATCCCCTTAACAGCACTGAGGTGTTTGGCTGAAGTAATCGCCCCCTGGTAGCGATAGAGTGTCCCCAGCAACAGGGAATGTCCACTCCGCAAGACACCCTCTCGAGCCGTTTTCAACCTGCAGGAACAAACATCTTACCATTACTTGGCTTCTTTACTGGTTCTGGAAACTAATAAATATAGACATATTAATATTTTCATAATCATAAATTGAACTCTTAAAACTCTAATGTATAAACGGCAACTGGAGTATATTGTTGTAAATAACTGGAGTATATTTTTGTAAATAAAAGAGATCCTAGAACAAGTAGAAAATATAATTAGTAATATTTGAAAATAAGAGATTCACATGTTCTGTCATGAGGACTTACAGTGTACCACAAAGCAATGTAAAGGGCAGAAGAACACACAAGAACAGTGAGTGTATTTATTCTATATTCATACAGAAATCTTACTTGGAAATCCACATACTGTACATATTGTACTGTATAACCAATGATTAATTTTAAGGCACTAACTTGTTAGTCATACACTCATACTAAATAAACCAAGGAAGAAGCTTAATCTAAAGAACTGCCCACTATTTCTGGCTTATAGATGAAACCGATCTAGTGGAATAAAGTAAAATCTGGTTGAAAAACAACATAATCTGTCACAATACTATTTAAATAACTATATAGATGATCTCTTTGTATAAACAAATAATAGAGGCATTTTACTTCTTTTCTATCTAAAAGGGTCATATTGCACACGCTATTTACATGTAATATTTACAGAATTTGGGTTCTCCCCCTAGTTGGCACAGTTACACTTCAGTCACCATCAAATGATAGTAAAATAAGTCAGTGTGTAACGCCACTAGCATGACAAAACTCCTTTCTCTTAGAATGGACATTGGACTGCATTAAAACAGACGGATACTTTTTTTTGCATGTTACATTTGACAATAATAATTCAGCAGTTCATGCAGCAGCCAGGGAGAAATGATTCCACCACCACAGTTAGTACAAAAAAAAAACAAAAAAAAAAAAGTGTCTCGATACATGATACCTTGAGTTATTGTTGATTCTATTGTTCTAGAGGCTTGAAGTTTGAGAAATTTAACAATAAACTGAGAATGTTAACACTTCATAAACACTCACTTATCGAAGCTCATCAGGCTGATGGAGACTGTTACACTGTGGTCATTGAGAACCTGTGCTAATCGGGCTAAACCCTCAGCAGCCACACAGCGCAGAAGAAGGTTGGAGCTCTCCAGTGCTCCCAGTAGGAGAGAGAGTGCAGGCTTCTGCACCTCCTCTGGACCAAGTGTTACATGACCCAGTGCCAAACACTGAAGAAAGAGAGACAGAATTTACATATACTAGAATAGTAGAGGTAAGCAATCACGAAACTGGCCAATGAATATACTGCATTAATGTGCAGAGATATCATAATAATCATATTAGAGGACAGTACAATGTGTTTGCTTGTCAAAGTACTGTGCAAAAGACTTGAGCTACCCCTCATTTCTTAATGTTTAATTAAATAATGTAGATTAATAAAATAAAAAAAATGGGAACAAATGTTTTACTGAGACAGGCTGTAAAGTGCCTAAAGTCACAATTGAAAAATGTGTTATGTAACCGCAGCAACCGCATTTCCCCTCTCGTCTTTTCCAACCACACAGCATTCAGCATCACCAGTATACTGTACTAATCACTGGTTTGCTCATGCCTCTGTTTTTTATGCTTGAACGATTCATAAATCACTATGCAGCTTAACATACAAAAATACTTTATTCAGAAACTGCTCAGGTACAGGGGGACTGGACTGAAAATGAGAGGCAAAAACTTGCCAAAAATGAGAGGTCCTAAAAATAGGTCCTTCATGTCCCTTACTATATTAAAAAAATGCAAGAAAGTCTGGCTCTTTGGAAGCAAAATATGAAGAAATGAGGGGAGGTTCAAGACTTTTGAAACTGGTTATAGTTGACATTGATGGTATTTGTATTGTCACCACAATTTTTACCAAATTTTTTACCAAGAACAGGACTCATTCACCCATCGTCTATATCGCTTTATCCTGTATACAGAGTCATGGAGGGTCTTGAGCCTATCCCTATCCCAAGAGACTTAGGGCACAAGGCAGGGTACACCCTGGACAAATACACACACACATACTCACACGACCAGTCACACACTACGGTCAATTTGGAAACACCAATTAGCCTAACCTGCATGTCTTTGGACTGTGTGAGGAAACCCAGGAGTACTCAGAGGAAACCCACCAACATACGGGGAGATCATGCAAATTGCCCAAGGATAACAAAACACTTAGCATGCAGTTCTTCAACAACCCCCTGAAAAATGGTCAAAGCCTAGTTCTGTGCGCTGACTAATCTGGCCATATTTTAAGGACTATGCCCACCAAACCTGATCCATAAAGTCCCCCATGACCCAACAAACCTTGGCTAATAGGATCTGCACAATGGGAGGAGCTGAGCATGTGAAGCAGAGCTTGTTTGCTTCATATGGACTACCAGAGAAGCAGGTATCAAATAATGGATTACAACTGGTCTCCAAAGAGTAATGGTGTACGAGCCACTACAAATGGAATAAACCACACTGCAATACCGGCATACCACCCTGCCTCAAATGGGGCAGCAAAGAGATCAGCTCAAATCCTGAAATGAGCTGTGATGAAAGACATATTGAAATCTGATAACAAGGCGCAATTTGTCCTCATGTATCGCTGTACACCTCATATAGCTAACTCACCATAAACTACTAGTTTTAATGAAGGAGTAATATTGGTAATTGTTTTTATACTTGTACTTATATACTGTATTTTTATAAGGATGGATACCTGCATTGTGTTCTTAGAAATCCAAGGGTTACATAGGATACATAATTTTTAAGACACAAATACACGAATGTTGAATGTTGAACTGATGGAAACGATATTAAAAGGGGAAGAGTGTAAAAGGGTGTCAGCAAGTAAAGAGGCCCAGTGAAATACCATCTGCAATGGCCAGGTAAGTGAAAACACCCCCAGCAATTTCATGTGAACTCAATAACAAAAAGTGAACTTGTCCATGTCCTTGCATTCTCAGCTTTTGCGGATGTCTTCGTAGAACCACCCAGGCATGCCTTAGTCAGAAAGGAACAAAACCCGCCCTCATAGCAGCCAGTACTAGAGGAATTGGTGGATCAGTTTGTGGGCACAAACAAGCTGGGGTGATACATCTCACAGCTGGTAAGATAAGGAATTAAGAGCCCAGAGTATCGACTTTACTACAAACCTACTAAGAAGGGAGATGCATATTACAAGATGGAATATCTGGAATGACTAAGGGTCTGCATTTTTTTTGAGTCTGGCAGCTACCTCCTTCAATGGGTAGACACCCTGGTGGAGCATCTAGAAAGGGCCCAGCTTGCCAGCGCTAAGAAACTCTTTTTGATTTTGATAATCATAAGACAATGGAAAAGTTAATGCTCTCCCAAATTTTTAAAACCTTGTCCATGAGTTCAAAACTAACCCCTGTATAGAGGTGCTATGCCACCTTGGAACAAGAAGCACTACCCATAAAATATGTCCTAGGGGAGGTGAAGTACTACCTCTTGGGCAGACATTTCACCCGCTCCAAATTACACTGAGTGGCAAAGGCTAAAGATACCAATGCCGGTAAAACCTGAAGCTTTATAGCAGGACTTCTTGTTACAGGTAGAAGATCAAGGATGGATCCACCATGGCAATGCAGATGGTCTCTCACAAAAGTATGAAGTCTAGATGCAATCACCCAACTGATAAACTGCTCAGTGCTTGAGGGTGAGCGGCTAGCCGCTGCTTTTCACGCCAAAACCACTGAACAACCATGCGGGTGTTGTGGATGGCACAGGAGCACATGGTTGATTCCTGTGTCTCTTCATCCTCCTTGAGTCAACTGGAGAGTTTTAAAAGTCATAATGGACAAAACAAGCCCACTAAGTTAACTAGCATATTTTTCTCCGTCTAACTGTTTTATCTACCACTGCTGTGAGACATGTGACAAAACATTTATGGTTTGTTCAGACCAAGAAGGAATAATTCTAAAAACGATCTTTGGTGCTAACACTTATGCAACAAGCTAATTGTAAAGTAGATTCCCTAAAACATATCTATTTGTAGTTTGCTTGGACTTGTTGGTCTCTATTTAACATTAAAGAATGAAAATTATCTGACATGATTTTAATATGTGGACACCTGATCATAACGTACCTACAGAGTGACAGTTAATCCAATATAGTGAGGACATTAAGACATTTATTTTAATTAACACATTTATTTAGCACTAAAAAGAAAAATATTTAGCAAAAAGAGCAGTCTCCTGCACATAATTATGTAATCATGTCCCTTTTGCCCTAATTACGTACAAAAACCTGGGCAAGTTCCACTAAACAGCACATTGACAGTGAAGAAGCTTTTCGTACCTTCAGACTGCTACAAAAAGCAGCTGTTACATGGACTTGGACTATCTGTTGCCGAGTGCCCTTTAGCTGCCTCACACACTCGCAGAACTGCTCCAGAATCTGAACTCTGAAATTGGAGATAGAGAATTGCTATTGGAACACAACTGTCAAACATTAAGCAAAACTACTGTATCCTTCACCAACATGAATATGAAGTGCCCTCATGACTCAATAGGGTGTAGATCCACCTTTAGCAGCAATAACTTGAAGTAATCGTTTCCTGTATGACTAACAGTCTCACACATCATCGTGGAGAAATTTTGACCCATTCTTTTTTACAACATTGCTTCAGTTCTTGAGGTTTTCAGGAATTCACATATGCACTGCTCACTTAAGACACAGCAGCATTTCAACTGGGTTGAAGTCTAGACTTTGACTAGGCCATTCAGATCAGGCCTTACTTTTGTCTGTAGAAAACTCTGGTATACAGAGGATGTCATGGTTGAATCAATGACTGCAAGGTGCCCAGGACCTATGGCCGAAAAGCAAGAGCAAATCATCACCTATCCACCGCCATGCTTGACAGTAGTATGAGATGTTTCTGCCAAAATTCTGTTTGGTTTAAACCAAACATGGTGCTGAGCATTAAGATCAAACAACTACACTTTGGTTTCTTCTGTCCATAGGACATTGTTGCAGAAGCCTTGTGGTTTGGTCAGGTGCAGTTTTGCTCCGTCATATCTTATTTAGGCAGAAGAGGCATTCTCCCGGCAACGTTTCCAAATAAACCATACTTGTTCAGTCTTTTTCCATTTGTTTTGTCATAGACTAACATTTAACATGCTCAGTGAGTCCTCTGGGGTCTGAGATGTAGCTCTTGGGTTTTTTGTACTTCTATGAGCATTACACAGGCTGATGTGCTGGGTCGTCCACTCCCGGGAAGATTAGCAACTCTCTTGAATGCTTTCCACTTGTCAATAGACTTTCTCCTTTCTCACTGGAAATTGTTTAAAAATGGTTTTATAACAATTTCCAGATTGTCAATTTAACAATCGTCATTGACGCAAAGCACCTTTACACAATCAAAAGAAAATTATGGAAATTTGTATGAAATGTGAAAAATGTGTATGAATCAAAATGATTAGATTGTC
>JAQQZT010000005.1:23072903-23083611 GCA_030068275.1 Clarias platycephalus
AAAAGTATAAAAAAATAATAATAATAAAAAAAAGAAATTATATATATATAATTTCTTTTTTTTATTATTATTATTTTTTATATATATATATATATATAAATAACCAGAATGTCTTTGAGAATCACAATTTTAAAATAAACAAATTCTATTATCACCCACCCTAGTTGTAAAATATTTTTTAACACAGAAAATCATATTTATTGCATGTCTTTGTGTCATTGTTGTTTATACGAATTATGATGACTAATTGCAAAGACTTTTGCAAAATAACAAGATGTTGTTTTAGGGAGAATATTTAATCCAGAATAGGTTATTCCAATTACTATATTAGAAATATTGCACCTTTTTGCCCCAATACAGTGTCTGTTACTGCACTCTTCTAACAAAGTCTGCCTTAATACATACAATATAAAATATTAAAAGGTATTAATATTGCGCTTATAAGCCATGAATTGGCATTCAGACATTTTTTTAAAAACCAAATTAAGTTGTTGTTGTCTTTCACTAACAAAAACGAACACCACATGTTGATCAAAGGCAAAGATAATAAAAGTGAACAGACATTGATGGATATTTGACTAAATGAAAAATGTTACAAAATAAATGCATCTTCCTTGAATCCATCAGTAGAACATATTTGTATGATTACCTAAAGTGTTCAGTGCACTGAGTAACAGCCAGCCTCCCTGAGTTCTCTGGATGGAGATTTTACTATTCTGGGCAGCAGAGCGCAATAAATCTTCAGCCAAGTCCATCACCACCTGGTTAGACATATTTATTTATATCATAAAATAATATAAAAAGATGTACGATAAAATAAAATTGAATTGAATTAATAAAACACATAAGGTAAATAACATTATTGTGAATCTAACTGTAATTTAATAAACTTGGAACCAGTGATGTTGGAACCATGGTTCTGCCTTGCCATGGTTATTCAGTGCATCAACTGGGGGTAAAAACATTACTGCAGTAAATTTCCACTCAAAGCCTCTCAAGTGCTGATTTAAATCTGACTTTTTGGCTAGGTGCTTGTACTCTATACAAGGTTAGGTAGATACTCACACTGCACACTAGGTTTGCTCTACTTTGTTCTGGGATGTTTCAGCCATGTGACAAAACATGTGTCGTGTAAGATTTCTGAATTTTTCTTACCTTGCCTTTAGAGTGTGGTATCCCCAATGGGCAATGTTGCACAGCACCCAGCAGGGCAGCGATGGCAGAAGTATATCCTGCTACAGCCTCTGGGCAAGACTTCAATGCATTAAGCCTCTCTGAACAGCGGTCGAGCAATACAACTAACTGAGCGGGAAGAGCAACAGCTAAGCAGCGCAGGCACCAAGCAGCTGCCAGCCGTGCAGATAAGCTAGGGTGAAGGAGCACAGAGATCACAGTATCTAACATTCCTGAACAACAGTGAAAGGAAGAAAACAGAAAGAAAGACAGGACAAAAGAAAGGATATGAACAATCAATGACCTTGCTGTTGAAGTATTGTTACATGTAATTATAAAGCTCAAGAATAAACATCAAACTTCACTAGCATCAACACAAGCAAGTTCTGACCAACAGTCAGGTCTATAAATATTTTGACAATGACAAAGTATATTATTTTAGATGTCTACCACAATATATTGGAGTTGAGATTAAATAATAAGTTCAATATGTTCAATTTATAATAAGTTCAATCCACTTTTGGCAAATAAAGACTTCCAGCTTTAATTGGATTTGTATCCAAATTGGAAAAACAGGAACAAAAATCCTCTGACCATTACAGAACATTTCATGTCTTTGCCTTAAGAAGTCATGGGGTGTTTCTAAAGTATGTTTTGGATATGATGAATACTAATTTGAAAAATGCACGACAATAATAATATAACGTACCCATATTAACACATGCTTAATCAGCATACTTTAAACAAACTGTACAGTGGGCTTGAAAGTCTGTGTCCACTAGTGAAAATGCTTCCATGTTGCAATGTCTTTTCAGTATCGAAAAATTGGTAAATTGGTATCTAGGTGCTGAAAGTCCCAACATTTCTTTCAATTTGCCACGCCCAAGGTTCCTCAACTCCCTGTTAGAGAAACTGATTGAATACAGCAGGGAGTTTCTCTGTGCTAACAAGAATTGGTTTGTTTGACACACTCATTGACCAACATACTGTAGTACATGGGGAAAGTCCATGGAGCTCAGTGCAGATCTGAGAAAGAGGACGGTAGATCTACACAAGTTAGGGATGACTCTTGGTTCAAAGAACTGTATGTAAGAACAGTAACAGCTAGGTAGCACTAGGTTCATGCCTGCCATAAACTGGTAGCTGCTGAAATGCCGGTGTCCTCCATGGACTGTAAAAGAAGTCCATGCTCCAAAATCGACAAAATGGAGTGTATAATAAGACCATAAAACCTAGTTGTGTCCAAAAAGCTGCTTTTAAAGTCTCGGGCCTATTGAAACTTTATGGACAATGTATAAAGGTTAAACAGAACCAATTCTGGAAAGAAGAGTGGTCACTCATACTGTATGTAGGATGGCATGATCTGATAAAAAAATTAATTGTGTGTCGATTCTTTTGACATGTTGCTATTTTAATTAAGAATAATATTAAATGTATACTGTATTCAACTGTATTTATCTAGGTTAACACCAAATATTTAGACAAATTATCTTATTTAAAGGATGCTCACCACTATTTATCAATTCTTACATTTTTGACAAACGCTACATAAATTACAAACTATGCGTATATTACCTGCGATAAATTGCAGCCTATAGCAATTAAATCATTGCATAGGTCCATACTGCGATTTAAAAATAAAATATTAGTTGTGTTACATAGAATCTGAAATAAATTAAAATGTGTAGCAAACTCTATCTGTTGATAAAAGTGCTACATAAATAGTAATGAGTTGAAAGTGGGTTTGTCTGAACAGTGGACCATTTTGTAGCATTTCCAGATCTTTAACATGTAGAACTAGTTATGCATTTAGCTCTTAAGTAATTTGCAAAAAAAAAGTAAAGGGACGACAAAGAAAACTACATCGATGTCAGTTTTTTGTAAATGAAGCATCGTTTAACACATTAATATAGTTATTTTCCTATGAAAAAGGACTTAAGATCCACAGGGCAGTAAACAATGATCCCAGAGTGACCTTAAGAGAAAATATAGGGACATGTAAGCAATAATTATTACCATCCATTTTTTCAAATCAATGTTCATCAAAGGTGAAGGATGACAAAAAATATATATATTTTGTACAAATGAAACAATGCCACATAATCTTTGGAAGGTAGCTCATTTTAAATATGAAGCAGCATAAAAACCATCACTTCATGACACCTAATCCCGGAGTAGAAAACAGAACAGCAGTCCCTGTGCTTAATTCCCCCGGACCTGACCACGCAGAGGATTTGTACGGGGTGGATAACTCACCTATGCTGGTGTCGTGCAGCAGTGGTGCAGCGGTGGAGCCCAGATCTTGTAACACACAGCCCAGCTCCAGCAACACACACACCAGCATGTGCTGACCGGCGGCCACGGCTGTGCCTCTTACTCGGACCTCCATGTCCTTCCCTACATCTGACACACACACAGAGTCATACAATACAATGCTGCTATAAAGTATGTGAACCCTTTACAAATTTCCACATTTCCATCTTAATTTGACCTGAAATGTGAAAACTGTAAGAAATAAATAATAATTTGTTTTAAAAAAAAAATACAGTATATTAATTGCAAATCCAAAATAAAAAATCTTAAGTATATTTACTTTTGCTTTCAGTAGCATTTTACAGACAAATACCCAGACCTTCTCCTGTAGAATCTTCTGGTACAATCTAGAATTCATAGTGGCTGGAGTAAGACGAGAGAGGAGAGGACTGTAGGACGATTTCACACACACACACACACACTAATGAAATCACTGCTCTGTTGGTAAACGTCTCTAACAAGGAACGTCTCTAACGACAGCTGCTTTTGCCTCCTTTTGAGGATTTCGCCGAAATGTGACATTGCGTTGTCGTTAAACAGATTCATCTTCCCCGCTGCTACAGCCTTTTATTTTCTTCCCAGAGGCTGTTGTTACAGTACAGTTACTACACTTAGACACAGAATTTAAAAAATGCTTTACACACACACACACAAACACGCAAACAACGGTTTATTTAACGCCCGGTTCACGACCCAAAAATTTGCCTAAGATTTGTCCCTGTTCACAAACACGACCCTCGAGCTGGTGCTATCAGCTGAACAAAGGCATGAGTGCATCACCCAGCCTAAAATAAAGTTACAGTATAAACAGTATAATGTACAGAAAGTAGGTGTAAAATATAGCATTATTAAGCATAACCTCTTCGCATCTGATGATACACATTGTGTACGCGGTCACGTCTGAGCACACACAGAAATAAATTCTGAAGAATTATTTTACTTTGTAATTATACTAAAACTGTCCATTTTCTGCAGCTTACCTACAGCCTTCGTCTGCTTGCTCATGGCCAGGCAGAGCTCCTTGGCCACTGCTATCTGAGATTTCTCTCCCAGTAGGCTGCCTACCGACGCTCTCAGGATGTAAGAGACACAACGTCTGCAATGGACAGCTTCGGCCATGTTCTGGCTGACTCGTGTGTCACACACAAGCTCCATGAGGAAAGAAAGCAGGGTGGAAAAATGTGCTTCCAGCCATGTCCCACCCAGAGTGGAGATAAAAACCACACATGCCTGAAACAAAGCATGAAGAAATAATTACTACTGAATGGTTAGTAACGGAACAATATAACTAAGAAAATCTAGCTTTGCTGGAACCAATCTAGCAATCTCAGATCTGAGAAGTCACCTACATCACAACCCCAACTGTAAATGGACTGATATTAAGCCACTGCATGATACTGGTACAGTTAAAGCTTGGAGTGCTATGATGATGATTTTTTGTTACATTACAGTGTCTCAGTACATGACTGACAAGTGCAAAAAAGTGAGAAGCTTTTTAAGAATGGAACGTTTCAAGCATGTAACAAAGTGAGAATTTGCTAATCGTCCAAAACAATCAAGCTCATTGATCAAGTATGGTGCATGCAGGCCTGCTTCTGGAATAATCTCACTAATGATTATTGATGATATAACTCATGACCGTACTGTAGCAACAGTTGACTCTGTTGGTTAATTTACAGAGAAAATCATTCAGTCTACTTGGGAGGAACATCATCATGCAGCAAGACAGTGACCAAGAACACAAACACAAAACTTAATTCTTTTAGATTGGTAAAGTACCAGACCTTCACCCATCTGTGCATGCAGTTCACTTCCTGAAGAGGACTACAGAAGAGAGAAAAATTAGCATTTTACACTACTTGACCTGGGAGATGCCCACACGCAAGTCTCCACTGACTGGGCTGGTTCCCTTCAGCATGTCACCACTGACACGCAGGAAACCTGCTCCACGTTGTAGGAAGCCACTGGATACCAGTTCTGTCACCTCTTCCAAGCAGTTACGCTTCAAACCTGTCCGGCCAGCTGCAGCAGAGGAGACAGGAAAGCAGAATTAGACAAATAATAAACGAAAACAACAACAAATGTAGAAGAGGTAAAAAACACAGACCACATGGAAATTTAGAGAGTAACACTCATTATCGTCATCGTCTATACCGCTTTAACCTGTATACAGGGTTACGGGGGGCCTGGAGCCTATCCTACATACACATACTCACACACACTCATTCACTCACTAGAGGCAATTTTGGGGAAAGCTAATTAGTCAAATCCGCATGTCTTTGGACTATGGGAGGAAACCGGAGTACCCGAAGAAAACCCCACAATCGTGTACATTTGTGCAAACTCCATGCACACACAATCGAACCTGGCTGGGAGTCGAGAATAACAATCACTACTAAAATTACTTTTACTATATTGCTTATTCCATACATTTATAAAGTCAGGGAGAAAATGTAACAAAGAAAAGCAACACACAGAATTTTAATTCAGAAAGTGGCACTACCAAAGAGTTCAAGGAGTAAATAGTTTAAAAGTTCTTGAGTCCAATCTAGACTCATTTTTACTAACAAACCTCTATTCTCACTGAACATTTATTTCTGTGTTTTTACTCACCAGTTATATAAAACATGAAAATTTGCTGTAGAAACCTTAAGTTATTGACACTTGGTTATTAATGCAGTAAGATTTTCAGTGACACCACAGAGATTACTGATTCGCAAAACTGAATGTCCTATGGACAAATGAGACCAAAGTGGACTTGTTTAGCCTTAATGCCGAGCTAAAAAAAACAAATAGCATTTCAGCAGAAACACCTCTCTTCTGTATAACAGAGTATTCTAGAGAAAAATGTGAGGCCCTGCGTCCGACAGCTAAAGCTTGGTCAAAACTGGGCCACGCAATAGGAAGCACACCATTAAATCTACATCAGAATGGCTGAAAAAGAAAAGAATCAAGGTTGGTAATGGCCTAGTCCAAGTCCAAACCTCAACCAAACTAAAATGCTGTGGGACCTTAAGAGAGGTATGTATAAGCAAATGTCCAATAACCATAATGAACTGAAGCAATGTTGTAAAGAAGAACGGACCAAAATTCCTCCAAAATGATGTGTGAGACTGTTAAAGTCATACAGGAAAAAATTACCTCAGGTTATTGTTGCTAAAGGTGGATCTACAAGCTATTGCATCATGGTGGTACTTAACATTGGCTACATGTTTGTTTGTCTGTTTGTTTGTTTTTGCCTACATGTATGTAAAATAAATAATGGCACACTGAAAAAGTTATATGTTGTTGTTAAATCAGTTGTTTGTATTTTGCCTAATACTAAGACCCGCTATAATGATTTTTATTAATGTTTTTGCACCAAAAAAAAACAAAGAATTAAAAGAGGGGGTATTAACATTTGAACATGATTGTATCTGTAGTACAGTCTTAGACAAATCCACCACAGTAAAACCACCTTTCAATGTTTTTCCCTGTTTTTGTGCTTCACTATCACATATGAATAGGAAAATAGGTAACGAGTTCCTGGTTAATAACATTTTATGACACTCCTTTTCACACAACTCAATGTTCTAAGTGCAATATCTGATTATACAACACTTGCGCAATACTTCTTTTCACTTACACTACAGTTCTAATGCAATATGTAACTAAATTATGTGCCATAGTTAATTCTATTCTATTTTACTTCTATTTATTGTTATTTTTCTTTTTAAAAAAATTCTTTATATTTTTTTCATAATCTAACTTTTCCTTGCTTCCTGGTAGATTAATCAGAGCAGCTATATAACCAAGAGCAATTTCCCTCTGGGATTAATAAAGTTCTTTGAATCTTGAAGAGTCTAAAATAACACCTGTGTTCCCTCCCACTGTAAAAACAATAAACATAAACCAATCAACATACAGCTAAACAAAACAAAGCTATTTAACAACAAACAGTGACGTTAGAACTTGACTGAGTCAGAAGGAATATTTCTTTAAAACCCCAAATTCAAATGTGTTTGAAACTGTATGCATTTATAGCTAGAAAGAGCTGATGCACTCATTCCAAATACTAAAACTACTTAAGCATCAAGCATAAAGCTCTAGCGTCAATTCCACAAATGCAAAAATGATCTGCCTCACACAAAGCAAGAACAAAAATTGACATCAGTTAGTTAGTGAACCAGCAAGTACATGTAGATGTTTTTTGTCTGATGGGATTTAATCAAATCAGGGCAATTAAGAAACAAAAGAACGTTGAACCAATAAACATGTAAAGGATTTTGGGGGTTGATGACCAGGAATCCATATATTTGTCCATATAGTGTATTTTTAAATAATAGTTACAATTCTTTCTAAATAATTAATATAAAAATAAGCAACAGTTGCAGTCAGACAAATTGTTGTTGCCCTCAGGCACAAATATGTTATGAAAAGTCTCCCTACAAGCAGCCACTTACTGTAAATTATGCAGTTAATGTGACCTACCTATGGCTTGTTTGGGCTCAATAGCTGCAGCTAACAAGGTGCCCAGCAGTTTGGAGACGGTCACACGTACATCATAGTTGGAGCCATCAAATGCTCTAAAACACAGTGAGGACATGTTTTCTAGCTCTGTGGACCACAGGAATGCAGCTTCTCTCTGTAGCTCTAACAGGCACTGAAAATAAACATCACACACACACATTATATATATTCATATATAAATAAATATAACACTTCACAAGGACAGAACTAACAAAGTGCATAATAAATTTAATACCATTCCTTAATCGATGCACTGCAATAAATGCACATGATTTTGTCTCACTACTGTATGATCTTTACATGTAAACATTTATGGTGTTCATTTAACAGAGTTTATGTGAATCTATGTGACTTCGTATTATATCTACCAGCCATTTATACAATTTAAAAGCTCTACCATGGTGTTAGATATTCCTAAAGAACACCACTTTTGACTTCCACAGAACCCATTTGCGCAGTCAGTGACATTATTACACTCTCCTCAACTCTAATTAAAAAGCACATGGTTTATTGCAATATTTTTGAAAATAAAATCTCAATATTTCAAAAGCCTAATAATAATAAGGGATGGACAAATCGCAGTTATCATCATGCTTTCTAGGTAAGTAGAAGTGTGTTTCCCTGTCAAATGTTTGGTTGCCAGAAACCTACATGACTAGGCTAAAAAGTGATGGCAAACACAGTGTAATAACATTGCAAGCTAGGGAAGTGCACATTTTGATTAAACATGCTCTATATGAGAAAATGTATAAAGACACCAGAACATAATACACATACAAGGGCCTTTCATAAACTTGCTACAAACTCTAGAAAAAACTGTCTAGAATTTCTCTGTATACTATAGGATTAAGAATTCTCTTCACTAGAACTTAAGGGCTTAACCCAAACATTTTACACTATGACAATGGTCCTGTGCACAAAATGAGGTCCAATTCAGACAGCCATGGTTCAAACTCTAGTGGAAAGCTTAATCCCTTAACATGAAGAACAACCTTTAGATGAAGTTATTTAAAGTAAACTTTTTAAAAAGCGTTACTGAGTCTCAAATCCTTTTGGGATAAGATTGCACCACACTTCTTTACAACACTGCTTACAATTCACTGATGTTTGAAGGAATGTGTTTGTGTACTTAACATCTCTTGACATTTGTTGGTGATATGTTAAGTGTTAAGCAAACCAAACTGCCACTACTGCCTCCCTTTATTTGTTCTTTTTAATGTATGGCTGTATTTATTTATTTTGCTTTTTTATTTATTTTACTTAATTACATTTATTTAAATAAAACAATGACACATTATGAACAAAAACTAACATTTGTTTTTTAAGGTCCTAAAAAGAAAGACATTTACAATTTTTGTTTTGTAAAATAAATTTAGTCATAAATATTTAGAAATATGAAACTTCAGATCCGGAGGAATGAGGACAGAATATTACCGTAGCGGCAGCACAGCGAACCGCCATGGAGCGGTCAGTGAGGCAGGAGCGTGTGGCCTTGTAGATGTCTCTGTGACAGGGCATGGCACTCACCCCGAAACCCCTCAGAATCTTCTCCATACACAACATGATCTCATAGCGTCCCTGAGACTGTATTTGCGTGCACACACACACACACACACACACACACACACACACACACACACACACAATGTACTGACATATAAAAAGTGTCCATATAGACACTTTATCAACAATGCTGTTTTTCTTTGTTTAATAACATATTTTCATAAAATCTGTAAAATTAGCCTTAGATTACACGAAACATATACAAGTTCCTGTGAATTATCTGTTGCTGAATAAATCACCATCTCAAATTAAAAGTTTTTGGCATTAATTTATTGGGACAGGTCAAACCCTGTGAATCGACTTGGAGTTAGAAACAATGTAAAGGCTGCTGAAAGAGGTATAAAACATGTAACAGCCGAACAGAGATTTTAGCTTTTGTCTTATTTACTCTCTCACATTGATGTACTGCAGCATGTGCGTCTATTCAGTCTGTTCTGTTCAAGTAAACTGGTGAGAGGCTCATAGGCACCCAAGGCTCACCCATGCCTGTGGGGACCAAACACCAGCCTGTCAAGTGTGATTCAACAGAATTGCCATGGAATGCAGCACAAATCAACAGCGCAAGCCAATGCTGTTCACAGTGGAAAGGTATCAGGAGAGCCAGCGCATCCCGCACAGAGGACCCGGCAGGGACAGAGCCCAAGGCCATTGACCCGGCCTCCAAACTTCCCAGATCCTGATCCGATGGGATGATCCATGGGATGTGCCGGCAAGTATGAACCACGGAGGACCCACCCTCAACCTACAGCGCCCAAAGCATGTGTCCTGGTGCCAGAAACCAGAGCCACGCCCCCCAGAGGCACTGCAGAGCCACGCCCCCCAGAGGCACTGCAGAGCCACGCCCCCCAGAGGCACTGCAGAGCCACGCCCCAAAAGGACCAGAAATTTAAATAACCACAGTTGAAATCTAGATGTTTTTATTGTTACAGCTGATTGGGTATATACAGAATTCTCTCATATCTTGCTATACCTAACTTGCATAAGTCTAAACATATGTCATCTATGTGTCAGTGGATCTCCAACTTTCTAACTGGCAGACCACAGGCAGTAAGGATGGGCGGACATGTCTCAGTCTCCCTCACTCTCAGCACTGGAGCCCCCCAGGGTTGTGTTCTGAGCCCCCTGCTGTACTCTTTGTACACCCACGACT
>JAQQZT010000005.1:23083711-23114453 GCA_030068275.1 Clarias platycephalus
TCGTATAAGCATTTCACTGCATATCGTACTGTGTATGACTGTGTATGTGACAAATAAAATTTGAATTTGAATATAAAAGCGCTTTTGGTTAGTTTACTTGTTAACTAATGTACGTACACTCATCTGATTAAAAAAAATTAAAAAAACTGCAGACAAGCATATTCCAGGACTCAAATTATGAAAGAGTGGTTCTGGGAGCAGGACAAATCATTTTCATGATCTAGCCTCCCAATTATGCACCGTAATCAAAGTTAAACACGGTTGAAAAAAATATTAGTGTGTTCAGCTTTTTTTCTCGAAGATGAGTATACATTAATGTATTGTACAAGTAAGTAAACTAAAATAAATAAAACAATGAAACACTATGAACAAAAACAAAAATTTGTTCATAGTCCATTCAGGAAGAAAAAAATTAATTGATGGTGTAACCTGGTCATTCAGTCCATTATTTCATTGCCACATAACATTACTGAGCCTAGACCTGACCAACTGCTTTGATTTGTGAGTATTTTTGCACGCTCTCTTGTTATCACCCCGTATTCAAGTATTTAAACACATGCATGCATGTATTTTGGTCTGCTGACCGATTCTGGAATCTTTGGTCATTCTTACCTCAGAGCTCTTCATGGCTTTCAGAAGATTTGCCACAGTCTCCTTAAAGGAGTTGATGAGAAGACGGCCAAGCTGCTCATACATCGCACCCAGACACGCCACAGCTGCCCTGTCAGGAGAGACAGCTTTTATTCGCTAATGCTGCTGAATTTAAGCCTCACTGAAATGGTGTCTACACTCAGCATCATTTACTGGACTACAGGGAGAGATGTTGGTTTGGTGCCAACAGGCTTTTTATTTTCTGCTTTGTGTTGAGTTTATTTAAATTAAATCACAGCCTCTTGTCTATTGATCTACAAGGAAATTTATAACTCAAGAAACCAGAAACGATGGCTGCACAGACAACAGCAAACCAGACTTACCTGGAATGCAGACAATGTGTGACTGGAACAGCTAACATTTATTTTTGTGTGCACTAGTACGTGTGTGTAAGAAAAGATGATTTTAATAACTGAAACTCTTCTGTCTTTAGCACTGGCTATGTATCCACATCTTTGAAACGAGCAGTTATCAGTTCCCAGGTTAATAAAGCTGACCTTGACCATTGTCAGCTGTCTAAAAGCTAGATTAAGGCTAAGCAACACAAGGGGAAATGTCAGGTAAAAATATATTTGGGTGGCTCACATGGAGATAGAAATAAGCCCCAAACCCAGGAACTCGATGGCCTTTCTGATTCATCACGTGCAGCAGTAGAGGACCCAAGTGTGATCACTGATTCCAGCCTCTTACCGTATTTAAAGCTCGTGTGGATAAATTAAATGAATGGTACAGCCAGGACAAGAGTTTTTTCTTGCAAAGACCAACAGTAATGGAACAGCCTTTCAATTAGTGTTCAGGACTCAGACACAGTCTCGAGTCTAAACTTATTTGTTCACAAGGGCTTTTAAGAGTAGTTCTTCACTAGGTAAAGGAGCAGATCTGGAGAACTCATGGACATAGTTTTATGTTGAACTGGTATGTCTGAATGCATTCTTCTCCCACTTCCATGAGCTCACTCAGGTTCATTCACAGTGAAGTGACTGGCTGCCTCACTTCCAAGGGTGCCCTAATGGTTCCTTCTAGTTCTGTCTTTAAGTTGTGCTGTTATAGCTATCCCTGTCCGCAGTCCCTGCTTACAAAATACATTGACCTTATCTATTATGTGACCTAATTATGTGTTTATTTATCTCTTCCCTGCTCCCCACTTCCCTTTCCTTTGAGCTGCACATGCCATTCCTGAGCTACCACTGATCCGGATCCCTTCTTCTCTCCGGAACGGACTGATTCCCAACTTCTGAATGAAGCACTTATTATTTGGAGACCAGTTACTGCTGCGGAGAATACTTATAGATACATCTGACTACAGAAGACACTTAGAAATAATTTTTTTCTGTAGCAATTTTACAATTGCCCTTTTGACCACACAACAGAATTATAAAAAGGATTTATGCATGGTCCTCTATTTGATATGCCAATATCACATGGAGGATGGGTTCCCTTTCGAGTCTGCATCCTCTAGTGGTTTCTTCATGGTTTTTTCATGTCAGATCGGGAGTTTTTCATTGACAACATCTCCTAAAATGTTGGGTCAAACACTAAACATCACCTAAAATGTAAAAATTTATATCCATAATTAGTATTTTTGCAATGCTGCTTTCTGAAAATGTCTAATGTTAAAAAAGTCGCTATACAAATAAATTGGAATTGAATGATTGATTGCAGTCGGCACTCACAGGCGAGTGGACAGAAAGCTGGGAGAGTCATCTTTGCTCTTGATGATGCCGTGGCAGCGATCCACAGTGAGGCTGGAGGTAAGCGATTCACCCACGCGATAGACCAGAGCCACACATTGAGCTAAGAGGTAGCGTGTGGAGGGGCCGGGCGAGCTGGTCAGGATAGCCGTCAGCTGCTCCACCAGTCGCTTCTGGTTGTGCTTCACATCGGCCTGTCATGTAAACAAACATGCTTCAATAAATGTATGATCTTTTTATTATACAATTCTGTTCATCAAATTAAAATTGCACATGGAAAAGGCAAATTACCCATAATACAGCATTTGTCCTGAAACTAAAATCAACTTTACATAAAGCGCACTTATTTATATTGCCTTTCATCTTAGCACATCAGTTCACTTAAAGGTGCAACATGGTGCAAGTCCGGATGCACCTCTGTGACAATTCACATTATGACCCAAAGTTATGACTCTCAGTGTTAACAGTAAATTGTAAACATTAGTGAGAAGATAACTGTCGCCTGCGAGTGGCGCAGTGGTAAAGTGCTCGCCCTATCATCCGGAGATCGCTGGTTCGGTTCCCGGGTGATGCTGTAACCTCTCACAGCCGGAAGGCTGGGAGGTACTTAGTGCTCTCACATTAATCACGGCTCTACGCTATTCGTGGCGTCTGTGAGCACGCGGGGGGAGCGGATAGTGTGTGTTACGCCGCCCCCAATTATGCGTGAGCGAGCAGTTCGAAAAAAAAAGAGGTCGGTTGGTGTCACGTGGTTCGGAGGAAACACATGACAACCCTCGGCCCTCCTGGCTGAATGGTAGTAAGTAGCCTTAATGTGGGAGCCCCCTAGTGATGGGAAGGAATTAGACACGACTAAATTAGGGAGAAAATCGGGAAGAAAAAAAAAAGAAAAAAAGAAGAAGAGCACTGTCAACTGAGCATTGTGCTTTAAAATAGATTCAGCCGGTTTAATTAATGAAAGGAACACATATGTGGCAGGACCTTTACTTTCTGAAGCTTGGACGTCCACTCCTGCACAAAAACAGCTGAAACTCAAGTGAAGTGTGAACCACTGTGGCAAATTTCTGACCTTCAGACATGGATTGAACGTGAGCTACCAGAGTACTGCAGATATCTTGACTCTATACCCAGCCGAATCCAGTGGGTTTTGAAGAATAAAGGACTTTATACGAAATGCTGATTGTTGTAGGGCAATTACATAATAAAAGCAATAACAAATTACTCATTACCTGGACTGAATATTTTCTGTTTTTTTGAGATCATTACTACTTTGCCCAACATTTAATTTCACTTTTGTCTCCTTTTGGCCACCACAATTCAGTATACAATATGAAATTCTTAAAGAAACATTACGCAAACAACAATCTACCACAGTAGTTAGTTTTAAATTAATAACATTAAAAGTTTTTAAAACAAAAAAGAGGTATCAAATTTACAAATATTTATGCAAAAGCATAGCAAATGGAGTAAAACTACAGCACTTTAAAAATATATATGTTCTAGTAATATAATGGGCTCTTATTTTTAGACTTACCCGTTCAGCAGCAGGCAGGAGCTTCTTCAGGAAGCGCAGCCACTCAAACACAAATTCAGCCCTCTGCTCCTCAGCCAGTGTGCTGCAGACATCCTCATTCAGCAGCAGACTATGTGCCTGCTCCATTCTTCCTTTTTGCTTCACTTATTTCTTCCCTCTTTCTCTATGGCTAAGTCTAGAACAATGGAGTCGAAGCTCCCGGCTTAGATTTTCATTGCATCACATCTGAAACAGAATACAAACATTAAGACACTGTTTGGACAGACGGAATGCAACTGTGTTGTATAACAACTTCTACATACACTTAATTACATGTGGAGATGTGATCAGGGGTGATTATTAGAGTGTCTCTTATATTTTATTCCCATCTGAATGTTAGTCATCCTGGTCATTTTTTACAGCCCATGCGTTTATATATCCAGATAAAAATATACATGACCTTTTTCTACTCTATAAGAAAATAATCCCACTTACTTAAAATCCTTTCCAAACTAATGCAGACAAAGATTCTATTCATGTCCTAGCACAGTGCAACAATATTTTTTTTTAGTATTATTATTTATTTCTGATGATGATATTTCTGATTAAGTATTTATGTTTAAAGAGAAACCAGAACTAATAACCCATAGACATCAGATTTAAAGAAAGTCACATTCTTCATTTTTCTTAGTCTCTTGTTTTGACCAGAGTTGTAAGGTCTGGGTCGGCCACAGAAGGTTTTCACATTTTAAAGTTTGGGAATGGATGTCCTAGACTTACGTCCTATTAGTTAAAGCTATACTGAAATGGGCCACAGATGGTACGGGAGAAGGTCTGGGGCACAGACTGCTATCTAGTTCATGCCAAAGTGGTTAGTGTAGTTAAGTTCAGGGATCTGTGGGGTCACGTAGAATTCTTGGCAAACCATGGCCTTAATGATCTCACTCTTTGTTTATGGTCATCGTCATGCGGGAACATGTTTGAGCCTCTTACGTTCAGTAAAGTGAAAGTGTAATCCTTTATACAAGGACATTAAACAATTGTGGGCCTACAATTTTGTGGCAACATTTTAAGTAATATAAATATATGGGTGTATCCACATACTTTTGGCCATATAGTGTACGGACAACTGGCTAAAATAATAGCCATAAATTGAATTCGTATGTAGTCCACCAATGGTCAAGCACACAAAAACCTACCTAGCTTCATGCTTCTGGTCATATTATACACAACTCATCAACATTAATTACTTAACCGCATTACCAAACCACATTTTTTTTTTTTTAATTAAAATGAATTAACTTTTGCCCAACTTTTATTTGCCCAACCTTCCCATTACACAGGTTCAAATGGATAAAAAGCAAGAAATAATATAATGGCATGGTTCATAAAGGTGTGCAATATAGCAAAATATCAAAGACATTTATCAGTTGCACAATTTGTTTCATAATACGGCAAATTAAAACTTTTCCCGATGAGGCCCACGTCCAAGTTTTTGGACAGGCCTAATTAATTAGGCCTAATTTTCAGTCAAAATTTCAATTGTTTTTTAGTTTAAAAGAAAACAATACTGCATGTCGAAGATAAAGAAAAAGCTCATAATTTAACATTGTAATGACCCAAAGCAGAAACTCAAGAAACGGCTTCAGGAAGAAGGAAATTAAACTGAGCCTGAGAATACGCCAGTCAAAGCCAAAATCTAAATCCTATCAAAGACCTGTTGGATGACCTGAAAAGAGCTGTACACAGGAGAAAAGAAATAGATCTGGTATACTATTGCACGGTAGTGTGGAAATAAATTATCTAATCAAAATGTGCTTTAGGCACCTATGATGCAAGCTCTCTCCCAAAAAATTATTAATTGCTTATTAACAGGAAAAATGTGCTTTAATTTACTGTGTATATTCATGACGTTGTACATTTATTTACGTCAGCCTGTAGACTTCCATTAGAAGTAATATTAAAATAAACAGGGTTTTATATTTATATCCAATTCAAATTGCTTGTGTGAAATTAATGTTTTGTGATACTAACAGATATGCTACAGACAAGGTGATGTTTTGTTGGGGGAAATGCTGAAATGAGACACTCCTTTAAATGAGACGGACATTTAGGAAGGAAGTCGACCCACAGCTCCTAGCTCTCTCATGTAAACGTACACGACTCGGCTATGAATAATTCAGTTGCCATGAGGTTTCTGTTCTCTGCCACAACGTCAGTATAATATAAACAAAAGGCCTTAAGGCAGTTAATGACAACGGCAATGATTTTACTGAGATGAATCTCAATGCTTGTGCATTAAACTGCATTATAGACATTATTTGATACACACGCATTGCATTGTAGTCTGCAAATGCCATTATTTCTAACAGTGCAGTCCAGTTACACCAATCTCCAAATATTGTGTAACAAGAAAACAAATCTACAAACGCCTAATATTGTGCAAGTCCTCCATGTGCATTTAAAACTTGTGCTTTTGAAGTTTTCAAGATTCCACATAGTGTGCGCTACAGTAGGTGCTACACAGTCCCATTCAAAGACCCCTGTCTATCATAGCCAGCAAAATATTTTCAGCAGTTTATGCTACAGTAGCTCTTCTGTGGGATTGGATCAGACATTCTAGACTTCATTCCACACACGCATCTTTGAGCTTTTGATGCCAACGACCGAGTCACTAGCTTACAGTTGTCCTTCTTTTGACCACTTTTGGTAGCTACTAACCATGGCATACCACAAACACCCGACAAGACCTATTTTGGAGATGCTCTCTCCACTCAGGTGCTTCTTCAGTCCCTTGTTATTTCAAGACTGGACTACCGCACCTCACTCCTGGCAGGCCTGCTCCTGTGCACGATTCGTCCTCTACAGCTGATCCAGAATGCAGCTGCACGACTTGCTTTCAACCTTCCCAAGTTCTCCCTCACCACACTACTTTTCCATTCTCTCCACTGGCTTTCTTTAGCTGTCCTTGCATCAAATTCAAAACACGGACGCTTGCCTACAAAGCTAGAAAAAGGCAAGCACCCACATACCTCTCAGCTCAAATCACACCCTGCACTGCTCGACTGGAACCAGCATCTCTCAGGGATCGAGGAAGACATGCGTCTACACTGTTTTCTGTCCTGGCTCGTAGGTTGTGCAATGAACTTCCTCTAGTCGAGTCACTGGCAATCTTTAAGCAACGCCTAAAGCCGCCCCCAAAAAATAAATAAATAAGCCCTACCAACAGTAGTGACTGATGGTACTAGTAACCTAGTAACCCAGTGTAAGGAAATGAGAGAGCAGATGAGTTGGCAAAAGAAGCAACCAAAAAAGTGGATGTTGAGATTAATATGAAATTATCAAAGTTAGAGGGGAAAGTTATAGTGTGGAGAAAGGCAAAACAACAATGGCAACATGAGTGGGATAATAAACCATAAGAAAGACATTTAAATTCAATATAGGACAAAGATGATGTTATGAATTGGACACAGCAACCTCAGCAAAGTCAATCTATTTACAGTAGGTGATCACTCAACAGGACTCTGTGTGGAATGCCAGGAAAGTGAGACTGTGAATCAGGTATTGCTCTCATGCCGGAAATATACGCAGGAGAGGCTAGATATGGTGGAATGGCTTGAAGAACTAGGAAGAGTAGAAAGCAATATTAAGAGACGTTTAGAATGGGGAGTCACTGATCAGGGAAGGAAGCATTTAATGTTGTTTTGAGGAAGACTGGACTGGAAAGTGTGCTTCAAAGAACAGGGAAGCTGAGGAGAGGAAGATCTATAGGTGGCGGTGATGCAACCTACAGAACTAGATGCTGAGTGGTACTGAGAGGGAAACATGTAGAGTAAAAAAGAGCGTGTGGAAGTACCGGATAAATAAGACAAGGAGTTCAAGACAGAACATGTCAAGATCAGGGAGGGATGCATTAGACGGTTTAAGGAAGGCGGGACTGGAAAATCGGCTTTAAGAGGCCAGGAAGATGAGAGAGAATGAGACATACAGTTGGTGGTAACTTAACCAACCTACTGGATTCCAACTGCCGTTAAACAAGAAAGAAGAAGAACCCAGTGCAAGGATCTTTCCAATGCATTTTGTGTAAGTCGCTCTGGATAAGAGCACGTCCGCCACATGCCAAAATGCACTACAAAGGCACTACTTTTTTAAAACTTTCAACAACGCAGTGAAGTATTTGATTGGGCACTAGCTGAAGTATACATCGTTCACAGGAAAAGACTTTGTAGAAATAGTTAAAATGTTAAAGCTAAAATTAAGCTGATCAGCTTTAATGTAATCAGTGATATTATTATTTCAGGTTGAAGCTCACGTACATGTCTGCCTGCAGCAAAGATGAAGTCCCTTCATTTTTTTTTACTGTAATTTCACACAATTTAATACCATTAATACCATTATATGGTAATTGGTTTTCACTGGATTGGTGGCTAAATCCAGTGGCTTAGACCTTGTTTTATGCTAAGTTGTACTTCTTTCGTCATAAGCTAAACACACTTCCTGTTCGGTAATCAGAGAGTGAATCACAGATGAGAAATCGAAAAAGTAGATCGGGTAAAGATGAAGTTTTGTCTTAAAACGACTCCACTGTATACCACTTCAGCGCCGTTATTTCCGCTAACTAATCCAGAGGTCTCCAAATCCAGTCCTGGAGGGCCAGTGACCAGCACAGTTTGTAATTCACCAACACCTAAACAGACCCACTGAACCTAGTAATTAACAGATTAGTTAAATCAGCTGTGTTTGAGAAGAAGAATCGCCAAACTGTGTTGGACACTGGCCCTCCAGGACTGGATTTGGAGACCCCTGATCTAATCCCAGTAAAAATATTCAGTTTAGCTTTTCTAAATGGCACATAACTGTTCACAGCATCGCTTTTACTCAACATTTTGATTTGACTTATGGTGCAGGTTAAACGTCAGGCAGATATCCAAATACTGTCCAGACAGTTTGGCATGATGCTGTGACATAATCAAGCTGGACAGACAGACAGAATTGTGTTTTCGGGGACTGGGATCGGGTCCTCCAATGTATCAAACACGAAGATACCGTGGAAAGAGTGAGTTCTGACCAATGTACAGACAAAACCTCTCTTTTATTTCGATAGATTTAGAACTCTAAGGCCATGATGTGGCAGAACTCAGTTTTAAACTGCATGACGTCATTACTGGACATTTAGAACACTGAGGACAAGGTGCAGTAAAACAGTCATGTGGAGGTTTTGGGGCTGAAGCTCGCTTTACTTTTGGACAGTAAAGCGCGATGTTAAGGGAAAAGCCATTATATTCTACACTCAGTTAATGGGTTAGTTGGGAATTAGTTTAAACCAAGTCGTGAATCAACACAACAGGATTAATCGTTTTACACCTTAATAGACAATATATCTGTCGATGTAAATGAATAAAGCAGTTATAACAGTCTTTCGTGCTTGTTTTTGAGCCCTCGGACCCCCATACAGGAGGCTAAAGCTAACGAGCTCTGCACAAACTTGTTGATATCCCGCTAATCTCGAGCTGCAGCTGCTTAAAGCACTTTAAACTAGTCGGATAGACTCTAAGTAAAGCGGATTAATGTCGATGAAGTACTAACAGTGTATTAGACACCGGCTAGAACACTGAGGGACAAGGCTAAGCATTAGCTCTTTAGCCGCATTAAAGTGCTTACTTTATTAATCAAGCAGTGGGGAAAAAGCAAAGACAAAAAACAAGTTCCTACCAAACCACACTAATCTCTCAGGCTGTGAGGTTTACAGCTCCGTGTTCAACACTTCCTCTCCGTTGTGAGAATATGAGCAGAGCTCGCAGCCAGACTGAGTGCGCATGCGCAGTGTGCAAACACAGGGAACTCGAACCTGAAGAAAGAAAGCAGCAGGCACAAGGAGAAGAGCCTGAAGCACAGCCTGAGGCACAAAGTCCATAACCCAAACCTATGATGGCGCTGTAGGTGGCTGCCGTCGCGACTCTGGTCGCAAAAAGCATTTCACTGCATTTTCATACTATGACTGTGTATGTGACAAATAAACTTTGAATTTGAAACCTCAGACTTCACACCAACACCTCAGACTCCAATCCACCGCAAGGAACACACACAAATCTATATACACTCTCATTCACACACTACGGGCAGTTTGGGATCACCAATCAGCCTGATCTGCACGTCTGCATGGACTGTGGGAGGAAAGCCACCAAGCACGGGGAGAACATGCAAACTCAACGCACACAGACTCTGAGGCAGGAATCAAACCCAGACCATGGAGGTGCAAGTTGACAGTGCTAACCACTAAGCCACCATACCACTATGTGTCAACACATGCGACTCAAAACTGAGGAAAGGTGGGATAACCCAAAACCTCACAGTTCACAACCACAGACTTTACACCAACAACTCAGACTCAACATGCAGTGTGTTCCGCTCAGTTTACTGTGATTTTAGTAATGTCATAAATGATTAATTTAAACATAATCTTTTGATGCATACATTCATAGTGTCTCCTCTTGTGGATAGTCAGTTTAGAGCTGTTTTTAAGAAACTACTTGACCCCTAGGGGGGGTCAGGGTAAAAAGAGGAGTGCACCCATCATGCATACTGTAGGTCCCCCCTCTAAAGTGCCCACTCAAGGCAGTGTTATGACCTGGGGTTGCTTCAGGAGGTCAGGTCTAAACTCAGCATGTTATCTGAAAGTTGAGTCATGTCAACTGGACTTATTTTTTGTCAGGTATATACATTTCGCTACTCATCCAAGTAGCTTCTTCTAATTTAACTTGGTGATGTTCTGTTGTCTGCATCCGAGGTTGAAGAGTAGGTGGTCCCTGAATAGGTGGTAATCTGCTACTCTCCTTTTCCCGGACCAACTTCGGGGATTCCATCCCAAAGTGTTCAACAAAATGTCTGTGAAGATTCTTAGTCATCTAAGTGAGGTTAGCTGGACTTTCTAGGTACTGTAGATACACTTCACTACTCATTCAAGTAGCTTCTTCAGTCTAAGGTTACCTGCACATGCATCAAACTGTGGGCGCGTCTTAAATCGACCGCTGGACAGAATTTAATAAAAATTTTGCAATACTTAGATAACTGCTTGAAGTTTACCCTGCACCATAAGTCAAACGAAAATGTTGAGTAAAAGCGATGTTATGAACAGTTATGTGCTGTATTTAATGATCTACAGTGCTTTAAAATTAGATACCTGCTCAATGCAAACACACATCTGCCCCAATAGATATTAATTAGATAAACTAAACTGAATAGTTTCACTGCTGAAATAACAGCTCTAAAGTGGTATAAGTGAATTTTAACACACTGGAGTCATTTTAAGACAAAACTTTTTCTTTACGCAATCTACTTTTTTCAATTTCTCATCTGTGACTCACTCTCTGGATTACCAAACAGGAAGTGTATTTGGCTGACGACAAAAGAAGTACAATTTAGTGTAAACAAGGCGAAAGATACTCAATCTTACTAAATTAAATTTCTTTGTATTAATAAGTTAGGACAGACATGTACATGGGCAAACAAAAAAAAAACAGTAGTTAAACTTAACAGTTATGTTTAACAGTGAAAGTGAGGGCATTTTCAAACACACAATGTAAAGAAAACTCAAGGAATTGGGACTAAACAGTTGTGTAGCCTTAGAAAAACCATTTATCAGTGAGGCTTATCGGGGGGGGGGGGGGGGGTTAGGCCCTTCCAGATGGAAGGGTGCATCAGGGTATAAAGAAAGGCATGATGGCTCATCACGCCTATGACCTGGGGTTGTTTCTCTTGGTCAAGTCTAGGCTCAGCAACATTATATGCTCAAAAAGTAAGGTCAGCTGACTACCTGAATGACAAGTTTTTTTTCCCCACCAATTGATTTTTTTTCTTCAAAGATGGCACTGGCATATTTCAAGATAATGATTCCAGAATTCATAGGGCTTAAATTGTGAAAGATTGGTTCAGGGACCTTAAACCCATTGAGAATCTTTGGGATGTGTTGTAGAAGCTTTCACACAAACAATCGACTGTCCCATCATTAATACAAGATCTTAAATAAAAATGTATACAACTCTGGGTTTAAATAAACGTTTTAACATTGCAGTTGCTTAAGGCAAACTATGGTCCAATGAAATATTTAAATGTGCAATGTTTTGGAGTTGACTTGACCCAGTCTTCTAGCCATCACAATTTGCCCCTTGTCAAAGTCACTCAAATCTTTATACTTGCCTATTTTTTCTGCTTCGAACACATCCACTTCATGAAAAAAGGTTCACTTGCTTCCTAATATATCCCACCCACTTCCAGCTGCCATTGTAACGCAATATTGAAAATGTAGCTACTGTGAGAAGGGCCACATTGCAATAGCTTTTTGCTATTTGCATCAAATGATGCTGTTTGCATCAAAAGAGAAGCAAGAAAGGAAAACTGGTGAACTAGCGACAGGGTCCTTTGCCACCCATGACCCTCGCTAGTTCACCATTAGCACATGAGGAGTGAAGGCTGGCCCGTGTAGTCTGATCGGATAGAAGAGCTACTGTATTGAGGAAAAGGTTAATGCTGTTTCCAGCAGATACAGTAGGTGTCAGAAGACATCATTACTGCTTTTGTGGCAAAGACAGGGAAGGGCCTATTCAATATTAGGTAGGTGGACATTGGCTGGTCAGTGTGCTCTCTAGATAGATACATGTAGTAACCAGTATGATGGATGTACAGTAAATGTGACAATACAAAATTGTTAATTTTGCCCAAACCTAGGATGTAACTCTTAGTGCAGAATACTTTGTACTCTGATAAAATATCAACCATGTCACTTTATGCTGCAGAATTTAATATGACCAGTTTTTATTAGAATGAAATTTGCCAGAAGGAACTCAACATAACAGAAGCAGAACTGAGAGAAACACCAAACCTTATGCAGTTTTCTTTGAAAAAGAAACTGCTAAAGACAAAGTGTTCACACTAAACATAGTGCAGAGGTATTTTACTTAAAGTTTTCAATCTTATTACTATTTCTACATTGACTTACAGGTTTAAGATACCTCAATCACCATTCTTAGGCAAGAAAACTTTAACTTCATTTTACATTTTTAAAAACTATTATCTATTCACAATTACAAAAACACCATCTTTTTTTAACAAATCCAAATAACTTTAAGCTTTTGGTCAAGTATTTACAAAACTGTCAGACTCTGAACATATTTGGGAGGGGAAAAAAAAAAAAACAGGGAAATTCTGCTTGATACATTAGAACATGAACGCTTCCTTTAAACGTAAGATAAAAACACTGTCCTGCAAAACATATGATTCAATAACACCATACCCAACCTATTCAGATCTATAATTATAAACTTTTTTTATATTATTCAGTATTCATCCATAAAATAATCCTCCTCCTCCTCCTCATCATCTTCCTCTTCTCCTCTCGTAGCAGGACCGTCCTTGTCAGACAGCATGTTCCAAACAACAAAGTTATCATCTTCAGCTATATGATAAGAAAAAATAAACAAAAAAAGATTGACAATAATTTTCAAAAACGAAACTAATGATGCATGAACACATTTATATTGTATCCGAGCACATACCCACACATCTCTTCTTGGTTTTCTTTACTGATGGAGCAGGTGTGAACTTGTCCTGCTAAAAAGAATTACTATTAAATAAGACAATATAAAGACAATATCAAAAGGAACAACATAAAATTACATTCATCCATGTGTGCAGCTGGCTGGTTTCATACCTTTTCTTTCTCAGAGAAAGAATTTTAAAAACAGACAGGAATGTCTAAAGTCATGTATCATTTTTAAGGTAAGGTATAGTATTTACTTTGGAAATGAGTCATATTCATCTTACTCCTACATGTGTGTATATGCAGAAGCATACTGTTTTAAAACTTCAGGTGAGATAGTGAGCCCAGATATATTTCTCAGATATATCTAAATGCACAATTAATTCATAAAGATTTCACTAATTTCAGACCAATTCCCTTTGTGCTATTTGCCAGGATGATGGTAATTAACATCCTAAATAACAAGATACACATCTATTACATACAATTCTGCTCACAAGTCTACATACCCTGGCAGAATTTTTAAGATGTGTCCAACACATTCCTTTTGTTTTTGATCCGATTCAAATTTAACTATAAGGCATCACAGAATGGCACAGTAATTAAAGAAAAGAAAAAAAAACATGTCAATAAAGAAACAATTGCATACTCCCTGCCAAATTCCGATGGCCAATATTTCACAATTTCTGCCAGGGTATCTAAACTTATAAGCGGAACTGTAAGTGATTAGCATGTGTCTCGCCTGTTCAAAAACATACATCTTTACTGTAAACTGTTGTTTACTAGTTTAGTATTAGCATTAGTTTGTCAACAATTTAATTATTTGCTTTTTTTTTTTTTAAATACTTTTAAGGAGATAAATAATTTCCACCCTTTTAATAATTCCGTTTGTAACCATTATTTGCTGTTAGGTTAGATAATGTATAATAGTTAAATATCACAACTTAAATCGCAAATCGCTTCAAAATAATCACATGACTCACTATCATTTATCCATTTTCAGTACACGATGAATGTTAAAATATGAAAAGTTCCCCTTCCCGAATTGTTGAACTGGCAAATGAATAGAAAATGGTAGATAAAATATACTATGAAATAGACAATTTTTCACTTCTTTAAAATTCGAAAAATTGTTAATTCTAATGCAACTTAAGCTTGCGGAAGGATGCGTTAGCCTTCACTCTACCCAGTGAGTAGCTATCATATAAGCTAGTTGGTGGGTTTTGGTAATTGACCGAAATGGGAGTGGAAATTGAGAAATCTGTCAAATAAATAAATAAATAAATAAACAAAAACAGTAATCATGGTTAATTCATAAAGTCGAACCTACCTTAGGGCTGCCTTTTCTTCCATGATTGCCTTGCCTTTTAACCTTCTGTAGGTGGTAAATATACTTGTCATTGTTGTCCCTTTGCACAAAAATAGAGAAGTTAGACCTTACTAAAGTCCAGATAACAACAAAAACGTTGTCCATGTGATTTTAGTGATTACAAAACATTTTTATGTAGTAACTTTACAGAAAATAATTAAGCCCCTTTTACAGCGTGAAACTAAACTGTAAATTAACTCCTATGAATATACTATTAGCGTCTTACTATATATACACAATGTTTATATTATGTAGTTAAAATAGTTTAAAACTACATTGTGTACAATGATGCCAACAGCAAACCAGTTGCGATTTACTGTCATGTACGCTCGCTATATTGAAAATGCCATACTAATATTGGGTAGGACGTCAGTATCAACTGAACTTATTCACTGTCCTAACCCCAAAGTATTTGCCTGCACCGAGCAAAGAAAAGATAAAAATTCCTGGGATTGGTTTAAGAACTGTCCAATGTAATATTAAAAACTGAAAGGGCAGTGCTGGACTGCAATTTTCTATGGACAAAATGTGGTCAGGAAAACAATTCTGAATGACAGATTTGAGATCACTTAAACACTTGGTGTGTCCTAAAAAATTATAAAAATCTTAACAAACAAACAAACAAACAAACAACAAAAAAATCAACAGTAGAAATCACAGCCATGGTTAATATAAAATAAGAGCATTTCCACCTGCACAATGTAGCAGAAGTAACAGGTTGGGCATAAACAGCTTTCTGGCCAAAAAGCCTTTAATTTGCAGCATAAAGATAAAGGACTTTAAGGCAAGAGATAAAGGTCATTTGGTCTGATGAGTCCAGATTTACACAATTTCAGAGCAATGGGTACATCAACAGAAATGGGAAGTTCATGAAATGATGCACCCATCATGCACAGTGACCACTATATGAAAATGATTTAATGTATAGCTTTAAATATCCTACCTGTTAACAGAGCGCAGCATCCCTGGGGTAATGTGCAAACACTGAGGCGTTTTCACTGAAGAAAACATGCTTGAGCTGGGGGTTTGTGGATTTTGTAGATGGCCAAAATCTGGCTCATCTCCTTTTGTTGACCATACAGGCAGCTGCGCAAAAAAAAAAAAAAATTATGTTAGTTTTTCTTAAACCGTTTACACATTTGTTAGATTCTCATTAAAAGGACATTAAGTCTTCATTTAATTTATGCAATTATTGCTACAGAGATGGCATCACTGCATTTTAAGGGTCTTGATTTTATTGTTAACTTAAAACAATTAATTATATCTTGAAAACTGAACGACTCAACTAATACTGTAGGTCAGAGACACAGGATAACCTAAACAGGTTAGTTTATCTGAACAAGGATTTTGTAATTAAACTAAGGAGGATACCTCGTTCCAGGTATTAGTACCACATATTTACTGTATTACTGACAGTACTGACACTCCTTGGCAACATTTCAAAATTTTGGCAACTTCTCTTCTGATTCACACAATCGGAAGTATTAAGTAACATTTGATTAACGTTTTATTTGGGCATGTTATATGGCTGACCCTTACCCTTCACATTTCTCAGCTAATTAAACTAATTAGATAATTATCAATCTGTTCTAAATTGAAGTGGTCTAATAAAGCAGGGAAAACATGATGCAGGACAGGGTCCTCAAGTGCAAGGGTTGAGAACCAGTGCTCTAGCTGATAAAGGGGCCAATTAAATATTTTGTGCTGGGCAATAAAGGCATCTAACTTTAATACTGTATATATTTTAATGGGAATCGTTTATAGTCACGTTTGACATTTTTTTTTTTTACTCTTCGACTGAAATAGACCTGAATGTCAGCAATACTAGGAATGCACAGCTTACATCTTTTATAAGAATTCAACAAAGCAGTAACAAAATCAGAATCAGAGGGCTTTCACCTTGATTTGTTTACCGCGCATTGGTGAACCTGCAAAGACATCATCATGATCATCTTTGGGCATATGATCCAAAAAGTCCCACATCTGTTTCTTCCTCTTTAGTGTGCCAACCTTAGCAGTAATTGGAGCCATTTCTTTTGCTGGAAATAAAATTACATTTGCTTGTGACAGGCAGCCCATTTTAGAGTAAAAACTGTACCATCCACTAGTCTTCGCAAAAAAATAGCAAAGAAGCATTACCTGGTTCATCTGTTTTAGAATTTTTTGCCTTATGTTTTCCTTTGGATCGTCCACGAGTTTGGTACAGTTCAGAATACTGTTTCTGGCACTCCTCAGCTGAACGTGTCCCAACTAACAGGGAGACATTAACCCAGTAACCACTCTTGTGTTTGGGTAGTGAGTTCACAGCCCTAGGTGGGTCAACAAATACACAGCATATCAATGTTTCATTACTATTATTACATGTGACATACATTTTAGTGAAATAACATTGAGCTGCATGCATGAAAAGTGCTACATAAATAAAGGTTCCTACTATAATAATAGTAAAAGGATTGCCAAAGTGCCATCAACTCAAGAAGTCTGGGGCCAACCTTCAATACATTGGATGATCTACTGGATCAACTGATCTGTTGAGTCATTGGATGCCTTATAGGCAAAGAATTAATTACATCCAATGATGGGACCTGATATGTATGGTGTATGTATAACACAAATAATCAGGTTATTCAGTCCCTTTGTTTTTTTTTTTTATCTTTAGTGGAATTTAAGCTCTGGCTTTTGAAATGCTAGTAAAATTCTTTTTCCTTATATCAACGTGAGCTCTTTATGTTATTCCATCAGTGCATGACTAGAGCCACTTCCAATGATTACTCTAACTTTATTTTGAACAATCAAGTCAGTTAAACAGCATTTGTTCTCATAACTTGACATTATCTTATGAATGAATTTGTTTTAACTTATGCAAATAAATTATGTTGAGCTTATAGGAAAGTGAAAAATGCAGGTGGCCAGTTTAGTCCACATATTCTTTTAAGTAAATGACACTGACCACAATAATTATACCAAAGATATTCTTAAAAATAATGGCTTACTCATTAAGTTTTTGCAGTTCTTTTTCACTCCATGCGCCTTCTTGCACATCTTGTTCGATCTCACGGTGCTTTGTGGTTTGCACGTTGTTGTTTCTTCCGCTTGCTTTGCGGTTTCCTGATGGATTTGTTTTTTTGCCAATATTATCTGGCACAGGAGGCTGAGGATTATCTGTCGTGATAGACTGCTCAGGATGTTCATTAGCCTGAGGGACAAGTCTATTGGGTGTCTTTTCAGATGCTTTTAAGCTTTTGCTTTGCCTTGTCCTTGCTGGAGCAGACTTTGACTTTTGATTAATCGGCTCTAACGAAGGACTTTCACCACCATCATCAGTCACCACAAAATTTCGATTTTTCTGAGAAACCTTCTTTTGCCTTTGTGTGTTCTTTTTATTCGTCACTGTACGCGTCTCCACAGAGAAACCAGCGTCCTCGGTCTCGGACATAGTAGCAGTCAGAGGAACTAGCTTGCTTTTCTCCTTCTGAGCTTTTCTTCTGTTTCTTTTTGTAGGATATGGAGGTGTAAATAAATGATCTGAATCTGCACTCTTCTGAACTTGGGGTTGTGTGGAACTGATATCAGAGTCTGAGCATGAAGAGGAAGGCTTCTCATTCTGAGTTGCTCTTTGTAGATGCTTTTGCTTGGGCCGTGTTTGAATTTTTACCCGAGTGGCCTGGGTTGTAGAAATTCCATCTTCATTTGAAGAACAACACACCTCGGACCCCGAGCCCCACGAGGTTCTCTCTCTAGAAAATGATCGTCCCCTCCTCAGGTACATTCTCTCAGACTGCGCTTCCTGAGGAGGAAGCTGTTTGGCAGTAGCAATTTCTGAAACCGAGTCAGAGTTGAAAACTGCAGCCTGAGGTTTCCTTTGTGAAGTATTTTCACCTGCTTTGGTTCCCTCAGTCCTCCGAGACTTATGTTGTTTAACACGTCTCCTTGGTGCCATAGTATCCTCATCACTGCTGTTTTGGATTTCTGTCATTTGTGTATAAGCAAAGGAAGAAGTCAACAATTTAACAAAACCAAACATACTACAATGCATATATAAAACTAGCATAACAGCAATACCGGACTTACCAGACTATTTTTATTCAGACTATATAATAACCTCTCGCATTTACCATCAATTGAGGACCAAACAAATCTGTCTTTCAACAAATTAAGCTGAAATGATTTGCTTAGGTGTAAAATACTGTAAAGCTACATTTTTTTAATAGATAAGCTTTATTGAACTTTGAATGCTTCTATATTGACTGACATTCACTCTCCCTTCCCCACCTCAATGTGTCCGTGATTTACTTCAAAGTAATTAAAGAATATTTGAGTTTGTTAACGCAACAAAACTGCACAGTCCCACACAGGAACACCAATTGTCTTGTTTTTGCTGTACACTGAAACATTTGAGGTGTCGATCAAGAATTGAATTAAAGATGATGGAAATAAAAGGCAAAAAATGTTATCCTTCATATTTACACTCACTGACCATTTTAAAAGGAACATCTGTACACTTGTTATTTCTTCAATTGTCCAAACAGTCTGGGGCAACAGCACAATAATAATAATAATAATTAAAAAAAAAGTAATCTCTGTGACTTTAATCAAACAGTGTGTGTGCCAGTTAGTGAGTGAGTTCTGCATGTGGAAATGCCTTGTTAATAAGAAAGGTCAGAGATAAATGGCCAAACTTGTTCAATTTGCCAGGACGCATATAATAACTCAATCACTCTGTTCAACCTCGATGAGCAGAAAAACCATTTCAGCATGCAGAAAACATAATATGAACTGTATGGATAACAGCAGCAGAAGGCCCTCCTGGGTTCCAATCTTGTTAGCCAAGAATCTGACGCTAATGTGGGACAGGTGAAGATTTAAAAAAAAAATCTAATGCATATTTTCTAGTCTTTAATTAACCAGTTTCTGTAAGTATGTGCCGATGATAACCTCAGAATCTTATTCCTGCCTGAGAGGAGTGTAACCCTTCTGCCTCAAGGTTTTGTGCGTTCTGAGATGCTTTCTGCTCAGCACTGTTGTAAAGAGTGCTTATTTGAGTTAGTATATGTTTCCTGTCTGCTCAGACCAGTCTGGACATTCTCCTGTGATTTCTCTTATCAGCAAGGTATTTCGGTCTACAGACCCTTCACACACACAATGTTATACATGTGAGTAATGGAAATCAACAAGGACCACCAGAAATCATGATAACCAGGTGGTGTTTTGTATTGTACTGCAATTCTGTAACAATCACAATTGAATATATATCCAGATTCAATATGAAACATTTTTCAGATGTTACAATTCTAAACGAATTTAGCAAATGATTTGCTTCTACCATACAAGATGCTCTACTGCCTGGCAATGTGTGAATAAATTAGAGCACACCACCTGCAGCATTACACACACACACACACACACGCGCATGTGCGTGCGCGCGCACGTGTGTGTATGTAATGCTATACACACACACACACGCGCATGCACGCACGCACACACACACATGTATGCCATTCTGATGCTCAATGTTGATGCTCAAACTTTATCTCTTTCCTGTATCTATTTTAGTTGTAATTCACTAAAGCAGATTTATTTATTTTATTTAATACACTAGATTATTTTTAATGTGTCAAAAGTTAACATGCACCAAGTATGCAAGTATTAAAACAGCCTGGAAGGTTTAGGAACCTGGCTATTGATGCACTTCCACTGCTGATGGTCTGCTGCAGTTTCTCTCTAGCTTGTCCTCATTTTTGTCTATTTATAGATGTCCAGTTATATACGGAATGTGTATTTTTATAGCATACTTGCAGTTTCCCTCAAAAGATTTGAAGGTAAAAAAAAAAAATAGGTGAAAGGAGGTAAAAAAAGAAAAAAGAATATATCAAAGCTTTACCATCTGTAAAAACATACAGACGTTGAACCAGGCAGTAGAGGTCAGTGACATTCTATATGCTGTGCTAAGACAGCAGGTTTAAAATAGAAGATGCAAACAGAGAGAATAGGATCATCAGAAAGGCCAGTCACTAGGGTGGGTTTCCTTTGAGAATGTGTCGGAGAGAAAGGTGTGCACAACGTCCTAGTCATCACTGACAACAGCTATCTACCCACTAACAAACTGGAACCATAAAGAAGCACCCTAAATAGAAGGCTGTAATGAGCAAATTACTTCACAGATCACAGAAACCCATCCCCTAAGTTGTCAAACTCTACAACACTTCCCTCTCGTCACAGTGAGCATCAGTACTAAGAGTGAACAAGGGTGTTTCACTTTGTGAAAATGATTAACTAGGACAGGTAACTGTCATTCTGTAAACTGCTTATTATTATTATTGTTATTACTGTTGTTGTTACTTTAAAACATACTGCAATCATAAACAAATACTATATACAGTACACTACTATTAAAGGTTTGTGGTTAGGTTTGTAGATGTGTAGTGCCATTTGTTTAAACAGAAGACTGCACCAATGATACATAACGCGTTAATGATACCTGCCCACACTATCAAATACTGGCAGAAAAATGTCCATCTGTGTGTAGTATAAGGTAATACCCATGGATGGTAGTAGGCAAAGAATAAACCCAAGTAGTTTGGGCTGAGCTAATGAAACTGCATTTGAAACCTTCATTTTGAGGACAGGTTGCAGTGCAGGCAGCAATTATGCTCAGCTAATAGGCTAGGCTTTGAGAGTGGACAGGAAGATTTTCTTTTCTTGTGAAATCATTTTATAATAATAGGTACATGACTGTATTCGCAGGGCTGCTTCAAGACTACTGGCAGTGTTTTATGGTGGAATGTTCTCTTGCATGTTTCACAAAGCACATTTCTCCCCAATGGAGGCAAAAAGAGACATTGTTGTTCCAATGCGTTCCAGCAGCACTACACCCATGATTTCTTGAGGATCTATGAGAGCTGTATTTCAAAGTAGAGAGTCTGATGTACTTGTCCTCTTGTTTTATTAGGTATGCAATCTTAAGGTCTTTGGCTATTTGTTTGACTTGGAATAGAGTATATCTATCTAAGCAAAACACAAAAATATAAGATCGTATATCTTACCAGGAGATTTGTACACAGGCTGTTCTTTAGACAATTTTTGTGACTTATTTCCCACTGGTCTGGCTTTTGGCTTTAAAAAAAAAAACCAAAGAACACAAATTATTAACTGGCATAAAGAACAAATAAAATCGCTAAAAACGATTCACTGTGGACATAATAGATGCAGAATAGAAGTGACTACCGTCAATAAAATTGAGGTCGACGTATAATCCTCATGAACTGTAACATTCATGTCAGGCCCGATAGTGATCCTGCCTCCTCTCCAGTATTCCAGAGGTGGTTTAATGAGACGCCCGCTGCGGGAAACTGGAGCACTGTGAGGCTGCATGCCTGCAGAGCTAACAGCTTCACAAAAGAGGATTTATCATGTTTACAAAATACATACATGTACTTTTTTGCCATCGTTACTATAGAATTGCAAAAGATGAACTGTCTACATGTTAATTGTTTTGCTGACTAAAAAACAGTTGCAATTAAAAGTTTAAAATCACATCTTCTAATCTCAGAATAGTTTATAATTAGGGTTTTAATCAACAGAGATTGAAATACATTAGCTGAAAAATTTTCTGTGAGTATTACAACAAGCAGACTTACGGGTCACCATGTCCTTTGACCTTAGTTGTTTAGATATCGGTTTCTTGGAGGGCCGTTTCTTTTGTGGCTCACATGGTGCTGAATTGTTCCTTTGACGGTTTTTTCCACTCCTAAAATGAATAAATTCTTCATGAAGCAACCACATTACAAGCTTTTGATTAAGTTCACTATAAAAGGAAACCAATGTAAAAGAGGAACCTGAAAATACAACATCAACATACCCTCCATTTTCAGCCAAATATTTATTCAGGTACTCCTTCCACATTTCCGGAAAGCCGAAAAGAAACTTTTTCATAAACCATGAGGGAAATGCTGGTAAAGATAAATTTCAGTAAGACTACTAAAGCAGTAAAAAAAAAAAGTGCAATAAAATCAGATTGAGAAGTTGTACGAGAATGATTTGCTTACAGGAACTGTAGTAGTGCGACATTTTTCCAACAAGAACATAGGTCCCACCAGATGCCGTTTTAACTATGTTACTCGAAACTCGCTCAGTGATGCAACTACTGTGCCAAGGGATCTTGTTGTCTCTATTCAGAGGTAAATGTTTAAAGACATGTTTAATCACAAAAATCCAGCAGCTGACAAATACATGCAAGCTGAAGTGGGATTGGTAGGTTCTAATGGTTAAAAATATATTAGAGCATTTTCGTATTTAATTCTGTGGGCAGAAAACATGTTAAAAATAATCACTATTTTCACACGAAAAGTAACACTTGAAATGCAAACACAAGGTGTGAAATGGCAACAGCATTTCGTCATTGACTTTTTGCTCTTTTCATTTCAGAAACCACAATAATTTGTAGTGCCCTTTTCTTATGGTGTTTCCAATTCAAACCAATGAATTGAAACAAAATAAAATTTTTAAAACGCCAAAGAAATTATTAAAATGTATTCAGATAGACAAGTGAAATCACTAGCTTGCCACAATGCACTCCTAGCACCTTATGTATGTACATATACAAAATGCCATCACTGTCATTGTGAATTTCCCCGTTTTCAAATAATGTCATTCAAATGTGCCTTAAAATATTTATAGTTTTTTTTTTCTTTACAGAATGAAATTTGTTATTTACAAAATTAAATACTGTGCTAAACTTGCTAGTTTCAGTCATTTACAATCCCTTTGTCTTTACAATGAATGGCATATTATTCTCCATAATCTAAATGATGACAAGAAAGGCCATAAGATCACAGAAGTTTATTTTTTAATTCTTCTTGACATGTAATTATTTGCTTCCTACAATGCGATAAAAATGCCTTCCTGCCCTCAGGTTAGACTGAACTCAGTGCCACTTGTAGAACTTAAGAAATGTCTTGGTGTCCCAATGGAAACTGCAATAATTACCTTGAATGCCTTTGTAGTCAAAGGCATTCAAAGGCATTCAAGGTAATTATTGCAGTTTCCATTGGGACGTGACATTCATACCCTGTAAACATTACAGTGATGTTCCTTCGAACCTGCAGATGTTAATTATTTTATGGTCAATTATCTATAAAATTAACTTACATGCGGATGCCATCAACAATAAACTCCTTGTTGTGTAGCTTCAAGACCCAATCTCTTAAATGAATCCCGGTTACCTAGCATTTAGATGAGATACAAATAATTACCGTACTGTAATAAAACATACAATAAACATGTTATATACACAATGTGATTCAACTTTTTCCCATATTTATTTCACTATTGTAAATAACAGACCAATAATTTTGGGGAGAAAAAAACGATTAAGCAATCTTTGACTGCACATTTACTGATCTTTACTTACATTTGTCCTCCCATCCTGAGCTTTATCTATTTCTTTACTGTGCTGTTTGGACTTAACTACTGACATTTGCTTCCGAGGGATGGAGATGCGAGGTGATAGCTGCAGTAGAGAATCCTCCATCAGATTAGGAAGTGTCTGAGGTGGTGCTTCCAAATTCTCACACTGCCTATTAGGCATTCTCTCTGGTCTCTGTGGCTCTGGGTGGCTTTGGGAAGAAATCTCCAACCTCTGAAATGTATCCACCCTACCGCTGTCATCATCTATGGTACCTTCCAAATCATCCCTTACACTCATCTCGCCAAACACACCATGATAACCTGCATTCGACAGGAGGGACATGCATAACTAATGATATTAGCAGATTAAGTGCACCAAAGTGGACATTCTTCAAGCCGTATCTTACTTCTGTTTTTGACACGATTCCTTAATTGTATTGGCTTTGTAGGTCCTGGCTGAGCGGGTAAATCCCCAGGCATGCGCTCCAGCAAAACATATGCATCTGGGGGAAAAGAAATGTGTATTTGTTCCAGCAGCCATTTGTAATAAAAGCTTACACAATATCAAGATTAGCCGAATGCAGATAGGCAGTAGAAATGTCACCAATCTGATATCGATCATCAGGCTGACATCAACAGAAACTGAATATAATTGAGCACCACAACCAAGCAAAATGTAATTAAGCATAATGAAAATGACATGAAATATTTTTAGTGATATTAATACTTGCATATTAAGTTAGATACTGCAACAGTTAGATCTGACAGAGCAATATGATTGGATGAGAGGCATTCCACAGGTGTTGATAGACGATAACAAAACATTTAACTCGAGTCATGTTCAATAGTTAGTACACCTTTTAACTTTTTACACTCTTTTAATTCTATATGTTTTTGCTTAAAAACAATCATCTGATTGAAGCAGGTCTTAGTATTGGGTAAATACAACGTCAGATGAACCACGTACAGTTAAACCTTGGATTGAGAGTATAATTTGTTCCAAAAATGTGCTTGTAATCCAAAGTGCTCGTATATCAATGCAAATCTCAGATGATTGGTTACACAACCCAAAAATAGTCATATAAAAATTATTCATACAAAATATAAAGTAAAAATGAAACAAATTAACCTGCACTTTACTTTGGAAAAAATCGTGGCTGGTGTGAGGGAGATGAGAGAGAGGAGGAGGGGGGATAGGACAACGCTCACACAAAAACACACACCCACTAACGAAATCGCCCTTGTCTGGCTTATTGGAAACTTTTTCTTTTTGTGTTACTTTAACAAGGAACCACTCTAATGACACATGATTTTTCCTCCTTTTGAGGATTCTGCGGAAATGTGACGTTGCCTTGTTGTGGACACAAAATTACATTTAAAAAATGCTTTAAGTGCACACACATGTAGTCACAATGTTATGGTTAATAGTACACACGCACTGAGAGCGAGCGTGGTAGACCATTACCCACAATCCTGCAGTGAGAGAGAGAAAAGAACCATAGGACCATTGCCCACGTGACGCTCAGCAGACAAAGCATTGTAAATATGCAAATCTTTTTGATTATTTTGCAAAACACTTGCAATCCAAGGTTTTACTGTATGACTTTTTTTACCGTGCCATTATACTGTATATTTAACAAAAACTAAGCCAAAAAGAAAGAAAAAACATGTGTGCAATACTCAGTAGCTTGTAGATCGACCATTAGAAACAATAACATGAAGCAATCGTTTCCTATATGACTTTATCAGTCTCTCACAACATTGTGAAGGAATTTTGTCCGATTCTCAACACTGCTTCATTTCTTTGAAATTTTTGGGCATTGGATTATGCATTTAAGTTGGATTGGGATCTGAACTTTGACTAGGCCATTCCAAAACTTTGATTATTCATTCAGATGGCTTCACATTTGACTCTAGAATACTTTGATATACAGAGATGTTCATGATCGATTCAATGGCTGCAAGGCCATTGTTAAATAAGCACCCCTGCTAAAGCAATAAACAAAAATGAAGGAAATTCTTAGTTTTATCACATTGCAAAACAATTGCACAAAAGATAAATTTCATAAATTTTACTGATACAAATTTCAGTCCTTTAAAGAAATTAAATGCAACATTCATAAATAATATATTTTTTTTATTACAATTTTTTAATTAGCCATTTGATGTTAACCAATTTAGGTCATATACTGTGGTTTAGGCCATACTGTATATTGTGGTATTATATGTGGTATATTGTGGTGTTTTTTTTTTTTTTTTTCTTATGACAGAATAACTTTTGACATTAACAAATATTTTAGCTTGTTCTCCTCTGTGACTTGTGTCTTGAGCTTTTGCACTTTTTTATTGTGATAGTACGTCTGAGATTTGTGCTACCTAAGCAAATTTAAGCTTCTTTTGTGGAGGTGGCATACTAAGCCCTTTTCATCTCACAAGCACAATTTTCGCTTAATTTTAAAATAATTTATATATATAAATTAAGATTTATGCCTTTATTGTGCAAAGGGGGAAGAAAAACAACAATAACAACCTGGTCATACCTCGATTTATATTTGTTGACTTGGTGGTGGTCTTCTTTTGCTGGACTTTTACCTGCGTAAATTTTTCAGTAAGCATCTTGTCAAGTGCAATAACAGGTTCTAAAAAAAAAAAAAAGAAGAAGAGGAGGAGGTTGTCATAAGTTACGCAAATCAGAAACGATGAAAAATATTTTCTATTACAAACTGATAGAAATATATTACTAACTGTGAACCAAGTCAGGGTCATGACCTCCTTCTGTATCAAGATGTGCTGTTATTTGGGGTTCTTCTAACTCTGAGTTCTTGCTCATAGACTCAGGTGGTGAAAGTGTCAGCACATATGTATCCTGTCCTTCTGATGTGTTATCATCAGCTGGTGGTTGCTGCATATTCTGCGATAATGGAACACCCCTCGTCAGGTGTCTGGGGACGACATTAAATTGCGTGTGTTCTTCTGAGTTCTGACGCTGGACTTTGGCCTTCAGTCTGGCAAAGACTTTTGCTGGTGTGTCAGTGACTTGTTTCAGAGGCATCACCGAGGTGTTAATGGTGCTGAGGTCACAGTTCATGGATGCTCTGGACTCGGCCCCAAACTTATGATCATGTACTGTGGAATTCAACACCACTGCAGTGCAGTTCTTGTTTATTCTATTTGACCCTCCCAGGATTTCAGCCGGGTTCCGCTCATGTGTTGCCATGGCGGTGGGTCGTACATGAGTGTTGTAACACAGCTCAGGATGCAGAGGAACTGAGAGACACTTGGCTGGTGAGAGATACATGAGCTACAACAGAAAGGTCTGCATCCAGGTCTCAGCAATCTATATAAATAAAAGAAAGGTTTTATATGTAAATTGGTCAGACCTTGCTCTTTCAATGATATCTTTATGTTTCATAAATTGGAGGACCCAAAACAAGTCTCAGATAATTTTCTGTCTGTCTGTCTAGCTAGCTAGATTTTGTCACAGAATCATGCAAAACTGGCTGGACAGAATTTAATGAAATTTTGCAGTACTTCTATATTTGCCTGAAAGTAAACTTGCTCCATAAACAAGATCAAAACGTTGCGTAGAAGTGAAGTTAAGAGCAGTTTTGTGCCAGATTAGAAACCACATGTTTGGGCAGCATACTGTGGGCGCGTCTTAAATTGACCACTGGATAGAATTTATTGAAACTTTAGCAGTACTTAGATATCTGCCAGAAGTTTAACCTGCACCATAAGTGAAATCAAAATGTTGAGTAAAAACGATTCGATGAACAGTTATGTGCTGGATTTAATAATCTACTTTATAATAAGCTACTTGCTCAATGTAAACAAACACCTGCACCAATAGATATTGATCAGAAAAGCTAAACTGAAGATTTTTACTGGGATTAGTCCCTATTTTCACTACTGAAATAACACCACTGAAGTGGAATAAGTGAATGTTAACATTCTGGATTCGTTTTAAGACAAAACTTAATTTCTATCTAAATCTACTTTTTCGATTTCTCAACTGAGATTCACAAACTTTTCTTTATTCTCTCTTTGATTGTAATAAGATGAAATGACAGTAGATTCATAATCTTGCTGTGAACTGGGTCAATTTTGTAAAATTTCCTAATATTTAGCCAATATAATAACCAGTGCAAACCAATACCATAATGTTGTCAAAACATACTGAATTTTGTGAAATTACAGGTTAAAACTCTTTTCCAGTCTACAGCAGGTAATTCCTAAAGAAAATGTAAAACTTTGGAATAGTCTTCTAGTTATTTTACTGGTAAACAGAAGGTATTCAACTAATTCTGTGTGTTTGTTTTTGTAACACAGTTTATTGGTACATCGACACGAAGTATTCAGAGCCGTACACACACACACACACACACATCCGCCCGCCCCCCAAACTACCCATAAAGGGCGTTTGCCTACTATTCTAGATCCATTAGTTCGTTGATTGTTGTTTTTTGACATCGACAAGCAAACGTTAAATTCTCTGTGTCGATACAACTGCAGTCGTTTCGCTAAGTTTATTTACTTACTTGATTGTATTTCCGACATCAGAAATCTCTTTATCTCGGTAACGTAAAAACGTTTACTTAAAAAATTATAATTTCTAGCACGAAGTTTTCGCTTCACGCCACTACAGTAACAAACAGGTCACTCTTAGGATGTTTAATTGTTGAACTCCGAAAAAAAAAAAAACTAAATCTTTCTGAAATCAGAATCTCACGCGCAGTGCAGCTACAGCGCGCTACTTTTGAATTTTGCCACAGAGCTAACGGTTTCCTGTCGCGTACTAATTACGTCATTTCCGCGTTAGCTAGGGGTTTCTGTTTTGTTTGTTTGGCGAAAAAACACAATTAAAACAACACAGTTCAAAAAACATAACCAGGGAAAGTATGAACTAAAAATGTATCACGTATGGCTCTAAATTCTAACAGCTTTGGATTAAAAAAAAAAAAAAAAAAAAAACTTCTAATTCATAACATAAGTTATAATTTATAACTCATAATTCATTTTTATACAAGATAGAGGGGTGTACTATTATTACATAAAAAACATCAATTATGAAGCTTACATTTATTATAAAATATTCATCCTCCCTTCCTTCTTGTAGTAAAAAAAGAAAAAAAGTCAGAAAACAAATAGCTACAGGATAAAAGCTAATTTTCACTCTGCATAAGAGTGTGCATTGCGGCTTCTGCAGCACATCCCTGATGGGACGAGGGTAAATAGTCCACGATCATGGTGAGAGGAGTCTTTGATAATGCCTTTCGCCTTTTGCACACCACCGTATTTGTAAATGTTTGGTAGGTAGCCGAGTGGATATACGTGCACAGTGCATCTCGAAAAACTAGATTATCACAAGTTAATTTTCTTTTGCATTCAATTAAAAAAGTTAAAGATCAATCAAAAAATGGATTTACAATACAGAAAGTTGTGTTAAACTATGCACTCAACATATGGTTGGGGCTCCTTTAGCAGGAATTACTGCATCAGTGCAGCATGCAATGGAGGGAATCAGGACTGACGGATCTGGTAAAAGAATACTGAAGGAACCAGAAAACCACTGCTTTTCATTCACTGCCTAGTTATTTGCCTCCCACCATGCCAGCCAACAACATTGAACCTATACAAATAAGACAAGCCAAGCTAAGTATTGAGAAACCTAGATGCCGACTTCAGGGTAACCTTTGTTTTTACTGTGGGCAAAATGGGCATTCAGCATTTCAAAACAAAAACAAAAAAATAATAAATAACATTACAGAAGAATACTTGCATGCCTGAAAAGAAATCAACATATTACATTACACACCATTTTACAGATGGAAACTAAAAAACCTAATATAGGCTCCTGGGTTTTGCATGAAAATAGAAAGTGATCAGTTACCAGAAGAACTCATATTCTTCAGCATGTAGTAAAACATAACAGCTGTTTTATTTATAGTGCTGTGCAAAAGTCTTGGGCACATACAAAAAATGCAATAAGCAAAGCTGTTGTTCTACATAAAAGGAACATCTATAAAGAGCGCTAAAGAGTAACTAAACAGTAATAAAAATAAACACAGTCAATGTTCGGTGCTTTGTTTGTGCATTGAAAATAGGAAAATATTGTCCTAAAATAGGAAAGATGAAATAGAATAAGAAGGTGAGAAGCACTTCTTTTTGCAATAGAAATTACAAATATACAGTTACGATAAATTTCTATTTAAAATAGAAATATAAAAAATTTATAATGTAAAAAGTATAAAAATGTTATATGGAATGTGCAAAATAAAATGGGTATTAGAGGGAAAGATATGGCATGTAGGCATAACAGCAGCAATATGAGTGAACCATGGAGTGTGAAATGAGCTGATGTGTGTGACAGCAGCAGTGGTATTGTCCATGATTTAAAGTGCAAAGTTAGTCCTCAATTATGCATAAATAAGAACCATTCCATCAACCTTTACACATGCATTCACACACTTTGGGGAATTTGGGAATGTCCACTAGCCTAATCTGCCATCTGGAAAAAGGTACCGAAGCATTCGGGCACACACATCCAGACTGTGCAACAGTTTTTTTCCACAAGCCAT
>JAQQZT010000005.1:23115673-23126937 GCA_030068275.1 Clarias platycephalus
CGTTGTTTCGTTTCACTGTGTACTAACTGTATATGGTTGAAATGACAATAAAGCCTTTGAACTTGAACTTGAACTTACATGGGAAGAAACCAGAGTACGAGGAGGAAACCCACCGAGCATGGGGAACACTGGAACATCAGTAAGCTTACTCACTCACTCATTGTCTATACTGCTTTATCCTGTACTCAGGGTCGTGGGGGTCCTGGAGTCTACCTGGACTTAGGGTACAGGGATGGGGTGCCAATCTATTGGTGAGCAAACACACATACAGGGACTCATTTAAACATTATGGGCAATGTGAAAACGCTAGTTAGTCTAATCAGTACGTCTTTGGACTGTGGGAGGAAACCAGAGTACCCATATGAAACCCTGTATGTATCACTCAATCTAATGAATTGTATTATATAAATGTTAATTCAAACCAAAGTCAGAAATGGAATAGATGGATGTTTTTTGATTTCGGTCTTGCTCTTTCAGATAGAGTGTTAAAAAGGTATCTGGCAACCATGCTATCCAGGAAGTCATCAGTTGAGCAGAGACGAGGCGCGTGCGCGCATGTGTGTCGCTGTACTAGAGGTTGGAACAGATGATGATGGAGGAGTTTAGACTGCCAGAAGAAGTCTGGCTCCACGTGTTTCATTTCCTTCCCACCCGGGACAGATTAAGCGTTCGCTCCAGCTGTAGACTTTTCATGAGATTGATCGATCGGCCAGTTTTCTGGAAGAACTCCACGCTGTATATTGAAAAGATCAGCTCGTTCACGTCTCATTCCTGGAGAACTCTGAGGAGCAGGAGGATCGGAGCGGTGGTGGTGCTCAGGGCGAGCGGAGCAGAGTGGAGACAGCTCGCGGTGCGGCTCCCGTGGCTTCACTCCGTGACCGCGCGCGTGTGCTGTGTCAGGGCCCTGAGCGCGCTTGTAGAGTTTAAAAACCTGAGGAGACTGAGCATACAGCGGGGTGTGTGTCCGAGTCTCACACCCCTGTCAGCACTGCGGGACCTGACGCATCTCAGCCTGTGTGAAGTGCTCTGTTCTCCCGCGTTAAACATCATTAACGCGCTCTCTCAGCTCAGTAATCTGACCTCTCTTCACTACCATGCGTGCGGAAAACCCATACCTACTGCAGCGCTTCACCATCTGCTAAAGTCCCTGCCACAGCTGCAGAAACTCTCTCTGAAAATGGGGTCAGGTCAGGGCCCTGTCTCCGAAGACGCCCTCTTCCGGTCACAAGCAAACCACATGCCTGGTGAGGATACGGTGCAGAACCCGAGTCTAAAATACCACCCGCATTAATAACAGTAACACCAGTAGGGGGCGCCCTAATTATTATCCAAATCAACTTTCTATATAAACAAAAGAAAGCGTTTGTCTGTCCCTTGGTCAGAACTCGCTCTTTCAATGATATCTTTCCGTTTCATACATTGGAGGGCCCGAAACCAGTCTCAGAAAATGCTCTGTCTGTCCAGCCATATTTTGTCACAGCATTACACAAAACTGAACAGAATTGAAAGAAACTTGTGCAGTATATTTGCCTGAAGTTAAACTTGCGGCATAAATGTAATCAAAATGTTATGGAGAAGTGAAGCTATGAGAAGCAGTGTGCGTCACAGCATCTAGAGTTTTTTAAATTACTAATTTAGTAGGTGGGTGTGGCTACGCACATCACTTAACAGAGCCAATCAACACGATGAGCCAATCAAGGCGAGAGTATGCAGAAGACAGAAACAACCGTAATGCACCTTATAAAGCGGCCAAATCCTCAAGAAGCAGAAACAAAAATATTTGCTGAGGTCTTTAGTCCACTGACCATCTTTCTGTGGTGCTAAATACAGATGATCAGTGTTTTGCGCTTCTCCCACTGTGAAGGTAGAAGTGTGACTTGGGAAGAACGAGGCGTGATGATTCAGTCGCCCATGTGGAATACATTTAGGCATTTGGCAGACGCTCTTATCCAGAGCGACTTACATTTTTATCTCATTATACATCTGAGCAGTTAAGGGCCTTGCTCAAAGGCCCAACAGTGGCAACTTGGTGGTTGTGGGGTTTGAACCTGGGATTTTCCGAACCGTAGTCCAATGCCTTAACCACTGAACTACCCCCTCCTATTATAGGAATATTATAGGTTCTGTACAGGAATCAGTTCATTAGAGTCATTAGAGTCATTGGTTCATTACGTGACAGCCTCACATTTAACCAATGCATTCTGAGCCTGAAAGAGAATTGATTAGTTTATCCCATGAGTCATTATCGTAGATTAAAGAAAATTCATATTTACTGTTTTGTATTAACATTTGCGTAATTTGTATAACTTTGCGTAAGTAGTAGATGTTACAGTATATGGGTAACGCGTTACATTTTAATTACATTTTGTGAAAATTAACGAAATGAACAAAATGACTTAAAAAGATTAATTCATTTTGCTAAACGAGACGCAAAGATCAGAGTCGGTAAAATGATCCGAACTTCCCATCATTAGTCAGCAACTCACAAATCTGCTAATTTCATGGATATTATGCCAAGCTGCACTTTTCCTGAATGTCATGGGTTATATAAATTACATTTGGATGTTTAGACACAAATAAATGAATTATTTTCCAGTTTAACTAGAGAGTCTTGTCTTTACTATGTCAAGTGAGGGCTCATCTTATTGTTTGCACTTTTTTGAAAAGTTTTTGTTGTATGAAAATGACCATTACTAAGGTATGTCTTATAAAATAATTTTTGCACTTCCTTTTAAAAAATGACAATAATTCTGTAGTAAATAAGTCAAGTTTACTTAAAATGTAAGTATGTTTAAACAGTTGGCAGTATGTGGAATCTTTTAGACCAGGTCATGGTAAATAGTAAATAGTTTTTACCATTGCCCTAATTCCAGAAGAACCACAGTGCAGAGTCCCAGCGTTGACCAGTTTGGAATTGCTGAACTACAAGGACCCGATTCTTTCCCCCGTAGCCCTGCAGGGTCTTCCTTCTCTCAGATCACTGACAGTGCAATATAGAGGCTGGAATCTGGATCCGGAGTTGTGCCACCTTAAAAAATGGCTGACAGCAGTGCCCCTCCTCTCAGAGTTAAACATTTCATGTGAGTATGACGTCCACTTACTGTGTCCTCACTTCAGTAGTTCAGGAACAGTTCCAGAAGCATTTAGAACAAAGAATAGTCTGCTCCCCAATATTGTGCTTTTAGACAATTATATTTAAGGAGAAATCCTTATTGTCTTGTAGAGTTGGAAAAAGTAATAATACAGATCATTTTATCTTCTTTACAATTAACAAAAATGTTCATAAATTTGTAACTAAATCTTATTTGGTTTATTCAATTTGATTTAACTGCAAAAGACAATAGTGAGATGCCTCTCAAAACATCAGTTTCCCTGGTTTGATTCTAAATTTGGGTTTCTGTCAATGTGGATTAGCAAGTTCTCTCGCCATATGGCTAGTTAAATTTTTACTTTTTTAAAATTTCCTGCAACTGGAAGAACTGACGACAGACAGTTAGTGTAAGTAACAGGGTGAAAGTTGTTTTAAATTCTTACTGGTATTGTTTAGCCAAAAGGTGAGGAATAAACCATGGAGGCGGTGGTCAGTCCTGTAAACCTTGTAGGTTTCTCTTTATATTGACACTTATTCCACTTTAGAATATCATCTCTGGTAACTCCTGGGTTCCGAATCCCAAAAAACATTAAATTGTAAGCTAACGTGCTAGGGGTGTACAAGCCACACACATCATGTAGTTCTCAGAGGTTGGAGAGCAATTCAGCCTTGTGTTAGAAGATAGTTCACTTTGTAGCTGTAAATTAAATGACACAGATGGTTCTGATGCGATTAAGAAACGACTGAGAAGCAACTATTAAGGAGGCAAAATTATGTTTAAGGTGACGGTGTTATCAGATGTGTTTTCTTGCTGGAAGTACGTCCGTGACATGTTTTGAATGTGGTTTTCGGCAGGCAGTTGCTCTCTCCTTAGTATGGAATACCTGGGACATGGAATGATACATATAATTACACATCCTAGTGGTGTTACCGTCCATTAACATGACTCATGGAATGCCTCTTGTCCAATCAGATTGCTTGGTCAGAACTAACTATTGTATAAATAACATTACAAGAGGATCTCTACCTTTCACCCTGTGCTTCAATGAGAACTAATCTTAGGAATTGAAACAAAATCTCACAGACAATGGTGAAATTTGTTGATTAAATATAAAGGTGTAATATATTCTCTTTTTTAAATATCCTTTATGTAATTATTGCATTTAATCGTTTTCAGTGGGATATCAGCTTGGTGTCTATGCTAACTCTGTGCCTGCAACAGTGCATCATTTGTCCCTTAAAGGAGTGATGGCAGAGAGCACAGCTTTGAGGAACTTAGCACAACGTGTACCCGATCTCGTGCACCTGCACTTGGACCTACATTTTCATAAAAGGCAAAGCCTCATTGCGAAGGTTCCTTGTCTTTTCCCCAAACTGGAGAGCCTGGTAGTAAGGTCAGATCTTCATGTTCAGCTTTCGCTACAATGGCTTATATAGTTTCTGTTTTGAATTAAATGACAACTATTTTTTTCAAATACCTCTGCTTTTTCAGACATAACACCGTAACTGTTGAAGAGGTACTGGGACTTGCACAGTTGTCTCATCTAAAGCATTTAGTGATTCTGGATCCTACCACAGGACTAAATGCAGCTCTTATGGACCTGACTCAAAAAAATCTCCTCCAGACCAACTACAGACTTAATGTTATACATTCAGCAGGACAAAAAGACCCAAATGTGTATCTTTGTGTAAATGATTGATATTCAGCTTGTACAGCATGTCTATACAGAGCACTTGAATTAGAAATGTATGTTCAGGTCCTTAATAAAGCAGTGCATTTTCACACAATATCTTCCTCTTTGCCATTGTGCTAGAACTCCACTAGGTTCCACCTTAATCGTACAAAGTGTTGTATGATGTTGCAGTATTTATTATCTCAGTGTGATTAAGACCTTGTAATAATCTGCCAGAAGCAATGGAATAGCTGTAAGAGGATACAGGTTCACCATTTTGTTTACATGATTTGTACCATTATAGACCGTGCCTTACAAATGTTCATACCCCTTCAACTTTTCCACATTGTCATGTTACAACAAAAAACGTAAAATGTATTTTAACTGTAATTGGCATTTTATGTGATAGACCAACACAAAGTGGCACATAATTGTGAAGTGGAAGGAAAATTATACATTTGTTTACAATATCTGTAAAGTGATGTGTGCATTTGTAAAAGCATCTAACCAATCACGGATGAGACTGAATTCTTGTAACCAATGCAGAAAGTGAGATTTATCAGAACTGTAACCCAGCATCAGAGTTGAAGAAAATACTTATATTCTTATAATGCTTACCCGCTATGCATATTTAACAAAATGAAACTTCACAGCAGACAGAAACACTTAGAACATGTTTAAAAAAAAAACTTTCTGATTAAAAATTTTGCGTACAATCTATCAGGTCAGTGTCCATGTGGACAATTAAGTGCTCATAACTCATACAGCAAAATATAACTCATAAAAAATAATTAATTGCCATGTAAATCCTTGTAGATTACAGCATTGAAGTCACAGACCGGTAATTACTGTGCTAAATGTTAAATTGTAGTAGTATAATTTGTGCAGATTTGACTGATTTTAACATGTCCAGAAGAGATTTCCGAGCTTTGAGTCATGACTAACTGATCCAACACATGCTTCCTGTAAGACCTGGCAGTGCAGTCTACAAACAGGGCCACATTTTGTCAGATCCTCATTTGTAACTCAGCTGTCGATAACCTTCTCCCAGTCTTGTTCTATATCTATATTCCCTCCAGTTATCACACTACATAGTATTCGTACTTTGACCAGTTCTGTTGTGATCCTGAGATCTTTACTGAGTAGTTTGAATGGTTTTTACCTGTGCCTGTCTTCCAGATTTTTAATTTGATAAAAGTCTGAATCAACAATTTAAGTCTTTGAATGCTAAGCCTCATGAGGCAAATGACCAGCATTTATGCTTTTCAGGGTTTGTGCTGTATTTTGAGAGAGGGCCGGGTAGGCTGGCCTTTGATTGCTTGATGTTATTTAATACACCTTGTGGTGGTGTCAATGTAATGGCTGATCTGTTTATTCCACAAGATTGTTACAAAAGTTATATTTTACAAGAGTAAATCTTACAGATTTTTTTAAAAGAATCACTATTACAAGTAAACGAGCTGTCCCAGTGTTTTACAATTATTTTGTAGTGATTTTATAGTTATTAAACTAAACATTATCAAATGAACAATTACAACATAACAGTCATATACACCCAACCACGCACTTAACAGTGCACACCTATTCCTGCGATGGCTTGGCACCCTGTCCAGGGTGTACCCTGCCTTGTGCCCTAAGCCTCCTGGGATAGGCTCCAGGTCCCCGCAACCCTGAATACGGGATAAAGCGGTATAGACGGTGAGTGAGTGAGAGGTATTTTGTGCTTCTAACCAGTCCATGCAATATACACCAAGCTTTCAAGTAAAGAAAACTGACTTTCAGATTTTAAAAAATGTATTTTATTATTTACATATTAGTACTGTAGTCACACTTGAAGCAACCAGACTAAAACATTTTACATTCTATTAAAAAAGTCTCTTCCAACTTCCAACTATCAGCAACCACATACTGTACGTTCAAAGTCCTTGCAATTTGCTGCATAGAAAAACAGACAAAGAAAACCATTAAACCACCGTGTTCAACAAATGAGAGCCAAATGTAACCATTTAAATAATAATAATAAAAAAAAAATAGGATAATTAATTTGTATACCTGTCCTCCACTGTTCTGCTGGATGGATAGTACACTTTAAAAGAAAATCCACTTCTTGGAAAAGAACCCTACATAAGTAGACAATAGTTTTTTTTGTCATATCAACTATTTTAATTATTAATTATTTATAATTTAAAATAATTCTGAATGTTCTAGTGATGCAATATGTTAATTCAGGAAAAACAGCTAATTGATTTTAACAATTTATTAGATACGAGGTAAATACCGGGTTGAGGCAGAGGCAATCTGAGCTGGAGATACTGAAGGGGTCATATTTATCAGCAAAGACAATAATGTCAGGAACAGGGTAGACACGTAAGGCATAGTCATATGCCCAGTACACTGGACTGACGTATAGGGGAAGTGGGGTCAGATGGCCTTGAGACAAGATAGTCTTCACAAACTGCAGAAAAACAGGGCAATAAGAGGTTAGAAAGTCTATGAATAAGTAAGCAAATGTGCTGGAGTTATTATTTTCAAAAAGTAAAATTTTATACATTCAGATCAATGATTAATGATTATTTATAATTTCACATAATATAAACACAAAGAAATTAGGTTAGTTGTCAGGACATTTGTCAATAAATAGATTAATGTGACTTATTTATCTTGGAAAACTATGTTATCCATCAAAGCTCAATGAGGATTATTCTAGAACAATCACATTTTCAGAAATTTAGCAGAAATGTTTTTTCGACATTTGTAGGGAACTTGATAAAAGCAAATAATTTTCGGTCTAAAAGATAACCTCCCTTACAGAGATATAATTGGAACATATGACTATAACATATAACAAATATAAATAAATAAAAAAAATGTTTTGTGTGTTTCTTTTGTTTGTTTTTTCAGGGACAATGCCTGAATTTCATCATACAATACAACCTCATCATATTAACGCCCTCCCTTACGAATTTTCACCTTCAGAATTCAAATTTAGCAAAATATATGCCCTTATATACAAGGCATTTTTGGCATATAAACTAAACACAAGATAAGTTGCGTGTATTTCCGCGAGCCGTTCAAAACTTGTTTGCATCAGTGGAAAGCCAAGTGAAGCGAGTTTATCCACGATACCAACAATGTCTTCAGCATGCGTTCAAAAGCTACGTGATTTTTCGTGTGTATTTTGTGATACTGATAATTTTGGTTGTCTAGAACAGATTATCTATATTTACAGTATATTCTTTCTTATGGGAAAGTTTGTATCGCAATACAGATGTCCGCCATAAGAACTCACCTATAGACCAAATTAAATTTGTATACCAAGGTTCCACTGAAGGTGAAAAAAAGGCTTTTGTTGAATGAATAAATCCTGACATACACAGCAGGACAGACTCACATGGTTTGGGATGTCGAGGCTGGTACTGGGGATCGTCAAGCAGTTCCTACACATCTTGTTGACCAAGTCTTCTCGGATCACCACCATCTCCTGACTACAGTACTGTATCCTGGCAAAGAAAAAGAACCCAACTCTTTAAAAAATACTAGAGATTAAGATTGACACTCCCTTCCAAAATAAAAATGGTTGAAGTAGATTTAATTAGCAAATTCTACAGGTTATACCTGCATGGGTTTGTGGTGAAGACAGAGAAAGGGATTCGTTGTCTAAATTCCTCAGTAATATGTTCAGCTAAAGGAGGCCTGGAAATAAAAATACAGCACACATTTGAGGCAGCTTATTCATCCTCTTTGGGCAACACTTGATGATGCTAGCCTTTATTTTAATGATTTCCTAATAACAGCATGTTACAAGTGAAAAAGCTTGCCTGGGCAAGATGCTTCTGGGTCCAGGGTCCTCAGGGCCAGGAATAAATACAAAGCGACTGCTGTAGTGGCACAAAACAATTCAGTACAAATTATTAACAAATGTATCCAAACGAATCACAAATTATTAGCCTGCTTCAAGCAAAGAGAATCACTAAGGATGCTTGAATTTAGCGGAATTGTGTTGCGAACCCTCTAACACATTAAACACCTGATGGTGAACCATCAACTTCATGTAAGAAATATGGGGCAAAAATAAGGTGTATAAATCGCAGCTATGTTTTATTGTGTAGGTAAGAACATTTCCACACACAGTGCAACAAAAACTCCCAGGATTAAGACTAAACCTTAAGAATGGTGTGGCCATAAGGAATAAGAATAAAAACTAAATTTAAGACTGACGTTATAGTGAGTGAAAAAAATGTTTAAAAAAAGCACCCAACACCGATTACTTTCGTTTAGTCCAAATATGTTTTACTAAAGCAAAAGGTGAAGGATGGAAACAAAATTAAGTATCAATCAATTCTGAATGTCAAAATGTCATTAAATAGGTAGCCTACTGTGTCAAGTGCTACATTATATTAAATATGATGTTTTATTTAAAAACTTTACAAAAGAAAAGTAATAGCAGCTTTCTGAAAGTGAACTAACTTTGCACAATATGAATGTATTTATACTTCTGCACTGGAATTTAATGCCAATATCTTGAGGTTCCATGCATAAATTGTATTCAAACATACATATATTTAACACACATTCTTTAAGTGAGTGTTTATTTTTTTAAGTAAGAGTCAGTCAGGAGTAGAACCTGGGATCTTCTGATCCGTAGTCAGACATGTTATCCATGTGCCGCATTTCATCTGTTAGCAACATACTTTCACTTCTTTCTTCCAAACTTAAAGAGAAAGATCCGAGTTCTGTGGACTTCTCAATTCTGCACACGAACATCTCTACTGTTCAACTCAGCTACATACTGTTTATTTCATATATATATGGACTTTAAGTGTAATTATTATTGTACACTTCTAACCGGCTATGCCTCTGTAATAGATACGTTTCCTCTTGAATGAATTGCGTGATCCATTTGTCAATCAGATGTCACAGAATAACAAACAATATACTTATGCGGCTCTACTTCATTTTAAGTTTAATTGAAGTCACAATGTGTTAATGGCTAAAGACAATTATACTGAAATTACAGATTACAACGCAGTAAATCCTAAGTGATTTCACCACCTGTGAACATGATTACATGTGAACATGTAATTCTCAGTCTGCAAATCTAATTCAGCAAAGCATTTATGAGCAAAGTTATGAGGTGCAAATGCTTCCATGATATTACCAAGTTCACGAAAAATGCAGTGATCATGGGCAAAGCGCAAAGCTTTTCTCAGATTCCCTACAAAGATGGTGCTGGCAGGGAACTGACCGGATGTATGACATCATATGAGAACTACAGTACCAGTCAAGTATTCTGACACACCTTCTAATTCGATGTTTTTTGAGGGGGATTTATTTTCTACATTCTAGAACAATAACTGAGATTTCAAAACTATAAAATAACATACTGTGAATTCGGTATTTAGAATATGTAACAGCAACAGTCAGCTGTTCTGGACCATTTCTTGCAAGAACAGTATTGTCAAAGGCATTTGCAAAAAACATCAAATCCCATGATGAAACTGGCTCTCATGATGACCATCATAGAAAAGCAAGCCCCAAAACCTACCTCAGACACATTTCAATCAACTGTTCAAAGGAGATTGCATATTTTGGAGGCTTTCAGCTTTGTTTTACAGTGTAGAAATAAATAAGTAGGAAAGACCATGGAATTAGAGGGTGTATCCAAACCTTTGACTGGTAGTGACCAAAGAGCTTCTTACCTGTTGTGGATGTTGGGATGTTCACAAATCAAATCAGCAAGAGCTTTCAAAGAGTCTGAAACAAGATGTCATCCGTTATAACACCAATCAATAAACAAGCAAACAAATAAATAAACATTGTAAAATAAAAAAAACCTTTAAGTGACTTGATCTGATTTGTGCTATATGGAGCAGAGGAGAAGTTCCCACAGAAGATGAAGCATGTGGGAGGCATTGCTGAATAACCTGTAACAGGCACAGAAAATTATTCAGATTAATAGTTAATGAAAGCAACTTAATAAACTTCAATAAATGTCTATATATTCTTCATTTACTGTATCAAGTAGAAATGTAAGGACAATGCATCAAACCTGAAAACATGGTCTGGAGCTTATCCAGCACCTCAACACTGTCCAGCCACAAGTCAGAAATGATAACAAACATGGCATCTTCATTCTCCTCTTCAAGCTGCTTAAGCTTGGCAGACGCTTTCACTGAGGTTGTGGATGGACCACCAAAGAAATTCACATTACCATAATATGACCTGAAAATGAAGAGCCTTTGTTAAAAGTGTTTGTTTTTTTTAAAACAAATATCTGAATTCATTTAAAAGCGAAAAATATTTGAATGAACTTACAAACAATTAACCGTTTTAAATGTGGATTATAAATAAGAATCATTTGGCATTTTTTCCAATGATATAATACTGAATAGCCTTTACCATTTGAACAAAAGCTTTATCTTCTAGGTAGGGCTGGGCGATATGGCTGAAAACTGTATCACGATATCAGTGTTTCATATCGGTCGATATCGATAATTATT